>PNEQ01084891.1:80468-91369 GCA_003012365.1 Medauroidea extradentata
AACTTTGTTTTAAAAATGTTATACTTTTTATTCAAGCTATTTAAAATGCAGTAGGCATTATGAACTTTCCATTATATTCTAAGAAACTGACTGTAAACTCTTTGAAAATTTTCTAATTTGTGTCTGTTGTGTGTTAAAGAATAACGTTCCAAATCTTCTCAACGTGCACCATTTTGCATCTTAAAATTAAAATTTTCCGGGGGAGGACCCCCGGACCCACCGCTTTAAATCGGACAACCGGAGCTAGTAAAAATATATCCCCCCCCCCCTCCACAATTCCATTCTGGATCCGCCCCTGTTTATTGTAGACCATTACAAGTCTTAAAATCATACTTGTTAGTGTTTACATTTTACTGATATTGAAAACTAGTATTTAAGTAACCTCCTAATAAAGGTTGTTCGCGGTAAAGTTAACACTTTTGAAATGAACCTTTGAAAAATTTCATTCTGATTGCGGTCGCTTGTGAAGGGTAGAGGTGTTGTTAATGTACTCTGACTCACTTTAGCAGGACATTCAGACGTGTTCTTCTGACCGCGAACACAATGTAACAAGTTTGTTGTTAAACTATAAACTTGGTATCTCGAATGTGCCGCCCTTAGGCACTTGCTGGGTGGGTCTAGTTACAAATCCGACACTGGGAACCAGTAAATACCAATTCCTACTCACTTCCTGCAAAAATTTAAAATTACGTTTTTCTCGTAAGCTTTTGTTAACGAAGTAGTGTGTGTTGATGAACAATACAAACATGTAACAGGTGCATCAGTTAATCATTCATACCTGCTAGGAGTGGTATGTGTCCAAGACAACAACCACCAGAAACCTCATAGTAATATTGTTTATTAGTTGGCATTTCGTACGCACCTACCATTTTGCTTAAATATTACACCTGTACGTACACATTTTGCCATTTTGTCGGGAAACGTTTGTTTATATTGTCTGGTGAATGAGATGAAACTTGAGAGCACTTGATTTCATAACACAACGTTGACATAGTGTGGACATTAGTGACACTTTATTAATAAACAACGCTATTATTTCTGTTTTTACCTTTGTCTTAAGGTTGGACCACTCTTATAGAAACCAAAATTTGCAGGTCGGATGGTTATCATGCGATTTATAAAATTCTTTCAACAGTCAAGGTGTCTTAAGTACTATAATGTGATATAATATTAACCCTTTCTTTTATAGCAGCTGAATACCAGTTCAAATTATTTTTCAAAAATCAAGTTTCATATTCTAGTCTTGTCTCCTTTATGAAGGTCATTTACTTTTAAAAGTGTAATACTAATATAATAGGAAACTCCAACTTCCGTATAATGTATAATTGATTAATATACATACATACTAATTTGCCTCGTGTGTGTACGTGTAATCATGGAAGTTATAGCAAGACTTTGGATAAAGTGTTTGTGACAAAGACCACTGTTTTGTGTTTCTAGTACCTATAACTTGCAGTTTCGTTTAGGTAGTGGCCATATACAATTTGTTGTGGTAAATTCAGTCGGTTTTTGTTGCTACAACAGTCACTGTCGCGAATTTTGTGAACTGAGTTATATTTTTCTATCCTGAATGCACTCAATGTTGATTTCATTATTTTTACTACTTACATTAATTTACTTGGATAGTTACTTTAGTGTACGATGTTAGACAGTGACTCGTCGTATTTAGATAAACTAAACAATACTCCATAAAACAATATTTTAATACTACGCCATCTCTAGTTGGAAATACATATGGCATCGAAATAAAAATTTTCAGGAACCCTTCGCTTTTTTTTATATTAAGTTTCAGCTTTTCAAGAATTACCTGTCCTTGAAGAAGTCTTTCGATAAGTAAACATTTCAGTTAGGCCTATATGAATTGCAATGCATATATATTTAAAAATAAAGATCGTCTTCTCACAGACTACCGGGGAATAAACCTCAGTTTTTTACCGAAGGATTGCAGATACATTATAATGTGACTACCGCGTGCAATTACATGTGTCTTTTTTATTTGTACCAGTGTAAGAAATAAAGTGTGCTTAATTCAGGGCTAGTCCGTGATGCTTATAATGCGCGTTCTACAATGACATGGAAGCGTACGATCACGGATACGAATCACGAAAACGTAAGCTGATCACGTTTCGTTGCTCCGAGTGTTTTCCACAATACAAGGAAACGTAGACTATACCTATCAATAAGATACGTTGAAAATGACGTCATAAGAAACCACCAAAATCAAACTCACGATGTTTTTATAATCAATTTAATTCCGGAAACAAGACCAAATACACTAGTCAGGCATAACCGGAAATATACTACTTTTGTAAATGAACGTGTGCATGCAGTATGACAGTGGCACAGTTCTTTGTGTTTTTAGTAAAGCCATAAATAAATAGCGTAAATTTACAAGAACTTTCTGAAAATACATAACTACGGTAATAATTCAATACAAATATGGGCTAGCAGTTTAATTAACCTTCTGGTAAACAATAATATAAAAAGTAATTATTTTACAGGCATTATCGTTATCATTTTTAAAACTAGTTGCCGGAAGCACGGACACGGAAGAGTTGGGAATTGACCCAGCTTTGTTACGTGAATCCATACGTATCTGCGTCTGCCTCCGTGCTATCATAAATGCCACATGGAAGGTCTTACGTTTCCGTTTCTATGGTCCGTATCCGTTTACGTGTCATTGTAGAACGCGCCTAATACTGAGTGTGAAGTCCGGTGTTCTAGTAAATAAGTCAGGCGGCTCTAATGCATATTCTCTATATGCACCCAAGATCCGTTACAAACATATGACGTTTTAGCTGTACTTGTTAAGGGGCCAACCTCGTTGCCATAAAATCACACTGCAGCGTGTTTGAAGAAAATGTTTTACACCGGAACTAATACAAGTGTGATCACGCCGTTTGTCTACGAAAAGAACACACACTTCAGACGACTGACCTTAAGTACTTTCAAGACAACACACGTATTAGAAATCTCCTTTTAGGGCACGTCAAAATTGGTTAAAACGGGATTTTCAGGCTGCTATAGCGGAAAATATTCTAGCCGAATACATGTGAAACCACTTAAGGTTAGTGCACTGGACTTTAGTAAAGTGATTTCGTAAATAAAACAATAGGATCACCACTTAAAGTCCCATAGGAATTTTTTTCTTCGCGAAGACTGCACGCCTTAAGTGTAAAGGCGACGCACCGTTGTATGGCCCATACGACGTCGCCCTTAGCACCATACCTCACTCACACAAACACATGTGCCACGAGGCGGGCCCCTTAAAATATATCACTGAAACAAAACTGCATCCAGGGAATCCGTGAAGTATTCAGTAACGTATTATGTTATAAGGCAGTTTAAGTTTTCATTCTACGTGAAGTGGCAAGCTGCTACTGAGATATGTAAATAATTCTCACACTGATTACCTTGGCAGCAGATACCGATACGCTTCAATATCCGACATTATCCTATCGTCTCTTTTATCTTTCGTTGTGATACGGAGGAAATTTATTCCCACGTCTTCATCTTTTGACTAAAACAATCGCCGTTACCAAGGGCGCCCATCTTATAGAGTGTAAGGGGGGGGGCCAAGACAGGGTGAGGGTTTAACATTTGGCTATTCACCCATCCCTCTTATTAGAGGGGTGGTCCGGGGGCCCTCCCCCGGGAAAATTTGATTTCTATGTGCAAAATAGTGCTATTTCAGCAGGTTTTTTTTTTTTAAGTCAACTATACTTTCAATTCTCCCCCCTTGCAATCTATAAGATGGGCGCCCTTGAAACTAAACACATTGTGGAACATCTGTTAGGGGAGGGCTCAGGCCCCCCCTGCCCCCCCCCCCCTGATGGGCGCCCTTGACCGTTACATACCCTGTTCTAACTTCGAGGGAAATAGTTGCTTACGTGCAAATCATAAGCCGAGAATATCAAAACGGTGCCCCTTGAAAAATATTTTCTGTCACGACAGTATTATTAATTTACGGTTGTAAATGTAGACACGCGAACATGTAACCTATATGATCCAACACACATGTGATCACAGACCAATATTTTCGTTGGAAATTGCGTATATAACTTATATTTTTTAGCCTTTCAATTTGAATCTGTGATAGTCAAATATGTATTCAAGCACGTGAATTTCACTGCTGTACTATTTTTTTTCGCTGAATTTCTGCATATCTTACCATTTCAAGATGTTGGCTCCGAAGTCACTTTCAACTAATTTTTGTGTAACTTTTTTTTGCATACTAATTTATTACGAGAATATTAAGGAAGTTATTTTATTCACATCACGATACCCACGACACGATAAAGTATTTTTTGATAATTGCAGTATAGCATATTTTTTCACAACAGAAGTAGCGATATTATTTTTTTGTTCATCTTGATGCACTGACAGATGCATAGTTAATTGTTTCACCGCGAAAAGTTCATGAATCTCAGTTCGAGAGTAACCTACTGTAGAAATGATTGTATGTTTTTTTTTTTAGTTCTGTACTAGTTATGAGGGTTCCAAAAGTTGTTTCTTAGTTACATGTCAATAAACTTACACTAAAGGCGCCGTCTACACGGAGTTCAAGCGAGAGCAAGGATAAGATCGTACATTATGTTCGGTAGGGCACAGTAACCTTTCACGATACCACCTTCAAATTGAACCATTTTCTAAATTATGATTAAGGAAACTATTTTATTTACGTCTTTCCAATTTATTTTGTAACTCGACTGCTTCAGGAGAAATGCCTGCAGTGGTTCGCTGTTGCCTGTCGCATGGAGTGAAGGAACAAACACATCACCAAGTTCTGAACCTGGGGTTGTAATATTTAACCACACCTCGTACGGGAATAGAACCCAGGACCCTTGGCCAGGAGCTGTAACTACTCAACCTAATTGTGGGACTGGAAAATAATGATACAGGAATAAAAATGTACAAATAACTACGGATAAGTTTTTTTAGTATATCTAGCAAATTAAAATATTTATTTACTATATTTTTCAGTGTATTGAGAAATCAGCCTAAAAGATAATGTAGCAATATGGGCCGCACCTACATGAACTGAAATGTCATTGGTGAAAAGTTCTGAGCAACACAAAAAAAATTTAACGTTTAATTATCTCTCCTTGCTCCCGCCAGGACTATTGGGTAGGCTGTATCCTTAACATTGTAGCACTTGAAGCTATCTGAAAATTCGTATTTAAATCTTAATGATTTTTAAACTTATTTTAATTTAAATCAACTGTGTGAAAGTTAAGATAGCAGAAATCGTTATTTTAAAATTAAAAAAATAATAAATAATGATTAGTAAGCAGTCAACCTTTAGATGACTGTTACACGGCATTTTGAACATGTTATTAAAATATCTTTAGGTAGACTTACTTTTAACACATTCAGATTAATGTTTATATGACTATAAAGGAAACCATTTTTGCAATTCAGTCTGTAGTAACGCAAACGTTTTGTGTATTTATTTTAGTTTGCGAGATTTCTTTACAATCATTAATTTTGCTTATGTAGCTTTTAAGGTAATTGTGTGAAAAAGTGTTCTTTGTATTGAACACCCTTGATTTTCTTGATACATTCACTTTAAAGTAGGCTACTCAAGACTCATAAGTCACACATGAACACCTATATGAAATATTAGCAAATCTGGTCTGTTTTCTAGTTGTTGACCTCAGAATTCACTCACATTAGGGCTCTATAAAGACTAGGTATAATCGTCCGCCATTTTGGGTCTTTCGCAGCTACCGCTAGCGAAGTCATGCTCGCGCTTACGGAAAATCACAGAAACCTAACTCATCACCAATCGAAAACTATTCGGTCAATCGACTTAAAAAAAAATTACAAAGTATAATTGAACTATCTTGTCAATGACGCTATTCATTTATTTTCTTTATGACTGTTATTTACTATGTAAAAAAAAGTTTAACAATGGCATAAAAATTTTTGACCGGAAAATGCAGGGTAAAATATAGTAAGCAAGAAACTTTTTTGTTTTAAGAGATAGATGGGGGGTGTCAGTGGACGAAACTAAAAGGATAGTATAACATTAACATTTATGCCCCTCTTGACGAGTTCCGCGAATCGCTTTGGTTTTGGTGGCAGGTTGAAGACAGAATATCTCTGGCGCGCGACGCCACGCCGTCTAGCTCAACGACCTGACTACGAATTATTCCTTGGTTTGTCCTCACAGTATTTAATTCATTAATTTTAACTCTACACTTTGTATTTATTATAACGTATTCAACTTTCAATAACTGATTATAGGGTTATGTACAAAAGTATACATTATCGAACATAAATAAATTTACAAAATCAAATATTGAATAGAAATTTAATGCAACATCCTTAATTTCACTAAAGATAGATTATGAAATCTAAATTTTTTAAAATTCATTTCAGAATTTTGACTCTCCCACAAAATAGGCGTAGGCCTACATACAACTGGAAATATATATTTTTATTTACTTAAAGGTAAATATTCAACAATTGATAATAAATGCATGAAAGCTGATTCACCTTATACCAATATAAGGGTTTTTAAAGGTATCATAACTCATTGAAACGCAAATATAATATTTTTAACTTTGTACTATTTGTTATGTAAGTATTCATACTAATATTATCGAGACTGCAGTAGTAAAAGAGGCAGTTATCACGTTTAAAAGTACAGCTTTCATTGAATTTATTTAACATTCTAAAAAATTTTAGGTTGTTACAAATAAAAGAACGTAAATTTTTAAAGAATGCAATTCGAGAAAATTGGCCTTATTACAAATTATTGGTATGTAATAGCAAATACGTTTGTATTTTGCGTTACTAATGCAAAATTCATTATTACTAATCGGACAGATCGATGCATCTCTACTCTGTTGCTAAAACGTTAGTTTGAAGATTTATACGTAGTGTGTCCTGAAGCTGTAAACGCAAATAGTTGCTCCTAATGAATTTGTTTTTAAACTGAATTATTGAGGTTTCAAGTAGTTTGTTTACTGATATGAATTTCAGATTTGTTTTAAGTCAATCTACACAAAAATTACAACACACTGCCCTTCATGTAACGATGTGAATAAATTATTATTTGTACTGAAGCTGCCCTTCACTTACTCTGTGCAGACAGTAGCCACGCTGATTTATAGCGTCAGGATAATAAATACAAATATTTCTTCACACACTTGTGCAAATGCTAATTTTTCTTACAATGCGACGAAACATGTTAGTTATAGTCTATGACTAAATATCTGAAACATAGCCTGCTTACTTTTATGCCCATTAAGCCAAGCTAACAAACACTACATTTCCGTAAATTTGTGGAAAACAGTACGGAGAAGTGCACTGTAGCGTACCTCGCAGGGGCGTCATTGCAGGTTTTTCTAGGGGAAGGGGGCAAGATTTTGTTTTCTGGCGACAATGACCTTGTTGCATCTTTTTTATTAATTAAGCATGTATAAATTAGATACTTTAATAATAAAACTTCAGTTTTATGTCCTTAAGTTAGTATTATTTACATTTAAAAATACAAAAAATATATTTATACACATAAAAATCTAAATCCAGGGGGGGGGGCATTTGCCCCCCCCCTGTAGCACCAAATGACGCCCCTGGTACCTCGTAAATATAACACACGGTATCTTACATCTATACTTAAATACTCTCTGTAAACATGTTGGATATAAATTTGTATTTTCCTTTTTATTGTATGTCTGTAAATAACGCAGTTATCGCCCAATACAGTTAATGCGGGAATAGTAATTTATATTCTATATCTACATTATCACTATGGGTATTCATAATGTAGCAATTTCCGTTATCAACTAAATACTTGTGAGAAAAAGGTTACGTACAAAAGCCTATTAAGATTTACAGTGAACCTTGTTAATAATACAAACCATGTAAATATAAAGATCTCATTAACGCTAAGTCATTTTCGTTCCCCTAAGAATGAGATGAAAAATATAACACTAACTTAAACGCTCTATAAAAAGTTCCTTTGTACACCACACAACGCCAGAACCACGACATCTCTGCAGAGGTTCCTCATACATAGCGATAATTCGGCAAAACGTATCTTCTCCCAGAAATTTTTGGCATGTGTTTTACTATGAACTGGCGCTTCAGAGGCAATAATTAAAAATAAAAGTTAACGTTCGTAAAGATCTTTATATAAAAATAATGTAAAAAGTTCGTAATAATAAGTAGGAAAAGGAATATTTTGAGAGTTCAGCGACATGCGTGTAGGAATCCATTTTCCTGTTTATACACAAGCCCCGACCATTTATCCACCAGCTGCTGCTCACTGTAACAACACACAATGAACTAATAGACCGGCTCGAGTATGCATAGGACAGTGGATTATAACACGTTGTTCACTGAACTAGAATTATTCCTTTCCCTAACAATAAGTGATCAAAATATGTGTTTTCGAATAAGGGTGTGTCCATGAAACAATATTGTTCGAAAAACATTAATTTCTTGACTACATAAAACATAAACTTTGTACTTATATAACAGTAAACAGATAAGTGTAGTTTATTATACGATTGCTGTTTATTGTCTTAAAAATTCATGTGACAGTTGCGGCAGATCACAGGTAGCTCTTTAAGGGACGAACTTGGTAATGTAAAGGATGGGAGTTCTAATCTAGGTGTCAATTCAATTTTTTTTGTTATATATACATTTGGGATATATTTGAGGTTCTATGCTGTAGTGGACTTAAACAAAAATGTAAATAAAAATGCAATATGCATCGCACCGCTTCTGGGAAAAAAAGAAAACTAAGTCTTAGTTCCAGTTTGCATAAACAATAGTCTTTAAGTGATGAGACTGTGTTAAACTGTAAGCAAAATAACTGCATGTTGTAAATTGTACATATTTTAAAAATTAAATTAATTTTAATCTCTCTTCAACTGTAAAAAAGTGATTCGGTTTGATGCTCTATTTTAGGTTATTGATTTATAAATAGAATAAAATAATTACAAAATTTTCTACATGATAATAGTGAAGAATAAAAAAATACTGCAAACCATAATTTCAAATGTATTCAGTATTTATTTTTGTAATATTACAAAATAATGTGTAATTTTAACTTACATCGCGGGTGACCAAATTGAACTATAAAAAAAGTAAAATATTTGGTATACACCATTAGTTAAATAGAAGTATGTAAATTAATAACTGTTTTTAAGATATAATTTGTCGAATTAGTCATTGCGAACTAAACTTCTGTAAAAATACGTATGTACAATACATTTGTTGGATTCAATCTTTTTTTCCGGTGTCTTGCGGTTTATTACTGTTCGTTGGCTACTAATTTTTAACATTTGCATCTTACGTTACAATAAGTTCATCTCAAACTGCTATGTAACAGTTTATGTTTAAGAAACAATTAAAAAATATAAAAGTATGTCATGAATTCTATTTGTATTTAAATTCAAACCTTCATGTCTAGAGCCAAATAAAAGCATTAGTTTGTAAATCGTGTCACTGTATTCACTGTTATCCTGCCAATTGAGCCAATATGTTATGTGAAAATATAAAGTATAAACCTTTACGAATAGTTTTGTACTACTGTGGCATGTCGTTTTAGATCTGGAAAATAGATACGGAAATTTTTTGAAATGCAATTATAACTGAATTATATCAAAAAACTTATTTTCAGTTACGTATGTGTAGCGAGTTGCGATTGAGTCTACAGTATTGTTTAGTTTATATATATATATATATATATATATATATATATATATATATATATATATATATATATATGTATATATACATATATACATAAAGTTTTAAATGGAACCACTACGAATCCTGTATACTATTAGGCTTATAGACAAGAAGGGCGCTTGTAAAAATAGTATTTTATGTTCTACGTTATCTAATTAAGTACCGTGTATAGTAAAAAGTAACATTACAAACTAGAAACTTAGTAATAAATACTTATATATATATATATATATATATATAACTGACATTTACATAGTAAATATTGTGTACATAAACTAAGTGAAGTTGTGCTCGCGTCGTTGAGCGAGACCATGCCTCGCGCACGAAATATTCTGTCTTCTACCTGCCGCCAAAACAACAGCGATTCGCGGAAATCGTCAAGAGGGGCATAGAAACTTAATTTATACTATCCTTTTTGTTTTCTTCGCTGATACCCCTTATCTATCTCGTATAACAAAAAAGTTTCTCGCTTACTATAATTTACTCTGCATTTTCCTGTCAAATGTCAACATGGCATTGTTAAATATTTTTTTTAATAACATGATAGTTGCAGAAAATAAATTTGATCTACATTATCATTCGCAGCATAGTTCTCAAATGCAATATAAAAATGTTGAATACATTTGGTTGAATAGTTTTAGATTTATGATGAGTTTAGTTTGTCAGGTTTTTGGGGCGCGCGAGCACGCATCGGCTTGCGCTAGCTCCGAAAGACCCAAAATGGCGGACGATTATACCCACTCTTTATAGTGCCCAAAAACCTGACAAACTAAACTCATCATAAATCTAAAACTATTCAGCCAAATGTATTCAAAATTTTTATATTGCATTTAAGAACTATGCTGCCAATGATAATGTATATCAAATTTATTTTCTGCAACTATCATGTTATTAAAAATATTTTTAACAATGCCATGTTGACATTTGAGAGGAAAATGCAGAGTAAATTATAGTAAGCGAGAAACTTTTTTGTTATACGAGATAGATGGCTGGTATCAGCGAAGAAAACAAAAAGGATAGTATAAATTAAGTTTCTATGCCCCTCTTGACGATTTCCGCGAATCGCTGTTGTTTTGGCGGCAGGTAGAAGACAGAATATTTCGTGCGCGAGGCATGGTCTCGCTCAACGACGCGAGCACAACTTCACTCTTAGTTTATGTACACAATATTTACTATGTAAATGTCAGTTA
>PNEQ01084908.1:0-12730 GCA_003012365.1 Medauroidea extradentata
AACTGAAACGCGGCGGTTGGGCCGTCGGGACTGGTCTCCGAGCAGTCGAGCCTCGGCAGTCGACTGCCACCCGTCGTGACGTCACGGCCGCTGACTGCTCAGCAGTTGCTGTCACATACCACCAACTTGAAAACACACAAAGGAGTAGGTAACTGCCCGCCGTTACTGCCAACCGCGACGGCTGGCAGTTCCAGCGAAATGACACCTTTAACCATATTATGTTACCTCTGTCCAACAAAGCATCATTACTTGTCCGCTAATGCCTTCTATTGATATTTTCGGTGAAATATCAGGAACTGTATTATCATCACACAATTATTTTTGCAATTATCTTTCACCTACTGTGGCTAAAAAAAGTCAAATCTTGACATGAACAAAATAATTATTCTTTAAATAGCGAATAGATTTCATTTTAAATGTAAAAAAATTACCCAAGAACAAACCTGAGATAATGGTATATATCATAATAATATTTTTATTAGCAGTATCTGCACACAGATGTATAATGATGTAAGTGTAATAAAATATGAAACACGTTAGTTGTGCGTATTAATTAGTTTATGATATGGTATTATTTTACGCTTAACATTTAACATCCATAATAATTTTACAAGCACACTTAGCGCCAGATAAAACAACAAAATATTATTTAATCATTGTTTTGTTTTCTTGAACTAAAATTCAAAGGTAAATTTTGTTTATGGGGATGCGAGAAACTGCAATAGCCTAAGCTCTATCAAATATTAAAGTTGACATAATATGCATAGCAGAGTTTGCTTGTGTAATCATTATTCCTCTTTAGTTTCTCTTACAATTTTGACTATTTATCTTTTAGTTTTTAATCGTATTGATTTTTTTCTTACCTTTTTAAATGCATAAATGAAGTTCGATTTTAAATAGTTTTGCTCAAATACAAGCCGTAATTTCAAGAATGGTGATTATTCTTAGAAAGTAATTTGTTATCAATTAATTTTACAACCTTTTAATTTATTTGGAGAGGTTTTGATCACTCGAACTAAAATATATTAAAAATATAGTTAAACTATTTCTTGTGAATAACAAAAGGACTGGTTTGACTAACGGAAAAGCATTGCGGCAGCTCCGTCACAATATGACAATAATAAGTCAATGCATATAAAAATAATGCTTAACAGATATAGCTTACTGTAAAATCTGTAACACTCAAAATAACAGAAAAATATGACATGGCATAACAAACTTTTCAAACCTTGAATTTAACTTATTTTATATGCTATAAGTAGATTGCCAAATTCGTAAATAACTATACAATATAATCAATAATAGTATGCAAAATCTTAACACATTTGTATGCAATTTGTTTTGTCCACTAATTATATGAATTCGGAAGTTTAGCAGACAGAATAACAGACGATATTGTTTCCATATTTCTTATAAATCTGCAATAACTATTTAAACATAAGCGGGTAGTTTCTAGGAAATACTGCAGTATTGTTTGTGCGCTGGCTGACGCTTGAGTTATACACAATGATCTGCAGATGCCGCTTATTCGTGAGTGGTCACAAATGGTTCACAGTCGTTGGTTAGAGTGTAGCGTGGTGAGACTCATTGCCTTATCTTGCTAAAACCCACAGGCAACCATCGGAAAGGATTCACGAAATTAACGTTGATGAAAAAATAACGTACTTATTAAATCTCACCATTGTATTGTCTCGGCACCTTTTGCTTCAAGTTTTTTTGTAAAAGTAAAAATTTGTTTCTGTTTTAAAATGTGTTAAATTTCTTTAAAGAATCGTCGATATTTAAGTTCGGAGACAACATTTAATAATAAAAGTATCTATGAATCAAAAATACATAATTCTTCTGGATGTATTTCTAGAGATAAATGTAAAAGATTTCATGATAATAACTGACTTTGTATTTTATAGTTAAAAAACAGAATCTAATTTTATTTTGTAACCATACAATGTGCATATGAATTATTTAATCACAATGTACTCTCGGCTATCCAGTTAGGCCTATAGAATCGACAAAACAATGTACACAAGTTTGTGCTGAGCAGTTAAAATTATGTTCTTGAATGTGCCTCTTTACCAGATTACTCCCGTTCTTTGATGCGTTACTACATTAGCAAAGATATATTACAAAAATATGAAATTTAGACTAAAATAATATTAGTAACTCGTACTATACATACCAACATTCGGCATTGAAACTGTTCCATAGTAATGTTAATGAACTCAAAAGAAAATGCCATTTTTATCAGGATTTGCCATAATAATATATTTTTAATTCTGTATATTGATGACTGAAAATATTTTTTTTTCTTTGCAACAACAGATGAAAATGATTTGCTTACTTCGCGATATCTTTCAAAAGTAAGAGTACGTAACAACATATTTTCCCGCAATGATAAATTACCAAACTATAAGTTTCGGTTTTAAATGTGTCAAAAGGTTGGTGAGATATAACAGTGCAAAAATAGTTTCTAAATTTAGTTCTTTTTTAAACATGAAATATACATGATCTAAAAACAAAAAAGTCGGGTTGACTTACTAAATAGTAACCTACATGTGTTAAACATGTTTGGCCTTAAAAAAAGTATCTTTAGATATGTTATGTTTTCAATAAATGTTCAATTTGTTGCCATTATTAGAACATATGCGCAGTATGAAGAAAGTACTTAAAATTAATTGAACTTACAAAGTTCTCTGTGTGTACCTGATGTTTGATGATATTATAAAATATTTTCCCTCAAATACCTACCCCATGTTAGTAAAAATTTTTGAGTTGGCGTCATTTTAAACAGTTCATTATGCAATGAACAAAAATAATTAGTAAATTTGTCAGCAAATAATATACGCACAGAAAGTTGGATGTCATTTTAAAAAATAGTTCCTGAAGTAGGGCATATCATGTGCGCAATGAAGTGCTAAAAAAAGGCACCCTACGAAAAAAAAAAAAACGTTAAGTAAATTCACCTTACTAATATACGATACGCATACCAAGTTTGATATACTTTTATAACATTTGATTCTCAATTGTGTAATGTTTAGAGCCACGATATTATGGCGAAAATATTTCAGCGTCAATTGGTTTCAACGTGTTACGTGCACATCGACAGCTCTGATTCGTGGTTATTGGTAGCGTGTCTGTGTTCAGACTGGTCTCTCATTTCACTGCACCAATCAGAGTAAGATAATTGTGTCAGCATACGTATGTGATTTGCCAGATGATCACCAAGACAAGTGACAGTTAAAACATCAAATCACTTCACATTAAGCATAATTTCGAATGTGCACATAAGACATTGAAACCAATAGATGCTGAAATATTTTCGCCGTAAAATCGTGTTTCTAGTAATGTTACAAAACATGTTAAACAAAGACTAAAACGAAGATTGTACTCTATGTGTCACGAGATTGAAAGAAATTCGAAAAAACGTTTCCTCAAACACTTCTTGCGTTCAGAAAATATTCTCATCATATCTGTTTTCACTGCATAAACAAGGTACAAACAAAATTTATAAAAGTTATTTAACTTCATTAAATGACATGTATGCATTATAATGTGTTCAAAATTGCCATAGAAACGTAATAAAAGTTAATTTTTGTTCATAATTAAAATCTTTATTTGTTAGAGGTAATTCATAGTCGTAACTGCCAGAACTGTTTATCTGAGGATTATAATAGTAATTATGTGTTCTGCCGACGGGCGGGGTAGACAGTGATGTTTATTTTAAGGCGTAGCCCAGGAGCCAGCCTGCCAAGAGAAATATAAATGTGCCGAAAGAGGGCATAGTTAACATACGGTCCTAATGTGCAGTTTGTTAACGTGTTTTATACAGGTCCTTCGGGATAAAGTATGCACTAAATACAGAACATTTGAAAAAAAATGTCACTAGCCATTATTGCATTTCATTCTACATTGACAATAGACACGTTACTCGTAACACGGTTGGCAGTGAATTGCCGAATATAGTTCCGTGTATTTTTCTATTTAAATGAAACAGTACTGCGTTAAAATATACCGGATTCGACATATTTATGTTTTGTATGTTAAACGATGTATGTTTTATTTAAGTATAGGGTGCTATCGACTGCACAATTCATCTTACACCTCAAACATCAAGCGACGCTTCGCGGAAAGATACGAATTGTCTTAAAATATAAATTTAGCCGGGCTATTCCGAGTGCCCGCTGCCGCTAGTGATAACTAAACAAGGAATATGTTCTGATCAATAAATATGTACAATTGTAAGTGTTATTATGGGAAAAAATTAATGACGTAAGTCGGCGTTACGTCTCGTCGACAGCGAAGCCATTAGAGACGGTGATACACAATATCCTACAATGACAGGAGCTGTGAGAGGAAGCGGCCATGGCCTTTGTTCAGTAACCATCTCAGCATACACTACGAGCGATTTCGGGAAACTATGGAAAACCGACATCAGGGTGATTGGAGCGACTGAGGAGGAGGGGGGTGTTATTTCGAAATGGTTTAATGAACGGTTCGGGAGTAGACCTAACCGCTTTAGAGAGGATCACTATTATTCTCAGGGGCGCCCTGCTACTGGCTGCTCGGGTTCGAGGCCCATTTTCTGGAGTAAGCCCATATTTTGGTAGATTTCAAAGGACTCGCAAGGTGAACCCAAACGCAATTCGAACGTGCGAGAATTAAAGGGCATAGCTCTTTACGGTTTTCATATTATATTTATATTTTTGTATTTGTAGCCGATTTTTTTATTTTTCAGACAGAAATTAATGTATATAAAATGTTGAAATTCAAAACTAAAAATTTAAAAAATCTGTAATTTTTGAACATTTTTCATTTCTTTATATGAGACCTTGTAGCCAACAACACCGTTATTCGGTGCTACTTATTTAATTTTGTAAGTCATCTGGTTTTAGTGTCGTTCTTAAAACCGAGACATGAAAATTTTGATTTTGACAAAACCAAGATAGATATAAAATTTTTCACAAAAACAAAGTTCAGTCACAATTAATGTCTGAGAAAGGAAAAAATGGTACAAATATTACAATTTTAAATTATATGTGAATAATGGTTAACTGTGCCCTTAAAACGCAGCATTTTCTACAACCCGAAGTTGTAAATTTTTTTATTCATAATTAATTGGCTTATGATTCGTAAAATTTTGGTTCATTCCTTTTATTCATTCTCTGTAAATACTTCGTTGTTATGTTTTGATGCAAGTGCCAGTGTGTGGCTCTGTGGTAGCAAAAGCAATCTTGCCTTAACTGCGCCACGATAATTTAAGCCAAATAAATATATAAACAAATACATTTATAATCCCCGTTCCGCCGCAACTGCTTTCCGCGACCAACGGACGCGACCGAGAAATGAGACACGGATCGCTTGACAAAATATAACGTTATTAATTTAAACAATCATATGAATATAAACAATTCTGTCAGTCACCGAGGCAATAGGTACCATGCGGGCGTCACTGAAGAACAATTAATCAAACTTATGGTAACATTTATAAAACGTATGTCCCCTTACAACATATTATACATGTGTATTGAACTTTAGTTACGTGAAGTGAAGAGATTTTGGTCAGCACTTAAGGACGTTGGACCCGTAAAAATTCAAAATGTTATATTTGTGCCAAACACTGTTCAACTTTTACACATCAGATAACATATAATTTCCCCAAATAAAAAAAATTGGGTCCCATAGTTTTAGCATTATGATTTATCAAAGTCACAAAATGGCAGTTGCGGTGTAGCCAAAATAATAAAAAATAATTAATTTGCAGAAACAAGATAATTCATATTGATTCTTAATGTTGTACGCTACTTCAAGACATTTTTGTGAACACAAACCGATAACTTTTTATATTTTAAAAAAATTGATGAAAATGAGTAAATTTTTGCATAACTTTGACTTTAGGCTACTACTGAAGTTTTCAAAACTAACATTTGTCTACCATTTCGTAAAATGCATTGATACACTAACTATCAGTTCCCGTAATTTTGAATTTATTCGTTAAGTATTTTTTTTTATTTAGGCTACACCGCAATGGCTATTTTGAGACTTTGATGAGTGATTATGCAAAAACTATATGGCCTAAACTTTTTTTTATTTAGGGAAACGACATGTTATCTGATGTGCAGAAGTTGAACAGTGTTTGGTACAAATATAAAATTTTTATTTTTTATGGGTCCAACGTCCTTAACACCGACGTCTTTAGCGCTGGTGAAGGATGACATGATGTGAGTATGGAGCAGTGCCGGAATGAAAGGGCGGGGGAAACGGGAGATCCCCGAGAAAACCCGCCGACCAGCGGCATCGTCCGGCACGATTCCCACATGCGAATATCCGGGGACCGATCCCGCCGGGAATCGAACCCGAATCGCCTTGGTGGGAGGCGAGAGTGAGTGTGGAGCAGCGTCGGAATGAAGAGGCGGGGGAAACTGGAGATTCCCGAGAAAACCCGCCTACCAGCGGTATCGTCCGTCTCGAATGACAAATGCGAATAAAAACCTGACCTTTAATGGAAATTCTGACGGATAAAAGTTGCACTTTAGACGTGTAATTAAAAAAATTTATTTTCAGTTAGCTATAATTTTCCAATGTAATCAAGAAGTGAATAAAATACGTAGAAATCAAGTTACGTTACTAATTACTATATGTGTACCACGTTTGATGAAATTCGAACAAACCTATTCTGTTAGCAAAACAAATAAAAGTGCTGCCATTATTAAAATATAAACAAAATACATTAAAATCAATTCCAATTTCTTGATAAAAATCCAGTCCATGGGTTCAAAAGTGTTCACGAGGGATACACATATTCGTTAAAAAAAAAAAAAAAAAAAAAAGACTGGAAAGTTATCACATGAGCATATTTTCCTGCGGTAGGCAGGCTTAAAACATCATTTGCATAAATGCTTTCTTGCGTATTCCATGTATTCCATTACTGATCCTTCACGAAATGAAATGGCACAACACGCTAATTCACTGGGTAAAATATATTGGTCACCACAAAATATTTTGTCATTATAGACCCTACCAACATATGTTGTGGTCCCTACAAAAGTATTAGGCTGCCCCCCAATAAAGTTTTGCAATTACACAAAGAAATAACTACTACAAAAAGTTTTGGTGATGAACATATTGACAACAAATTTTGTGGCAACCAGAAAACTGTTTTTTCCTTTGTTGCATAACCATGGCATGGAATTTTCGTAGTGAGTACCAAGTCAATTCAGATGACAGAACAATTTGTTTAAGACAACAACATAGTGTAGAGTTAGACATACGATTCTTCTGTAGACCACTGGAGGCGACATCAGTTCCAAGATACTTTTTTTTTTGGCATGCGTCCGTGGAGATGAACCGTTTTTGACCTACGTATGGCACCCTTGCCCCTTCGTCATTTATTTTAATGTAAATCTTTATCCCTGCCGATCAGATATATTGTGGGGATTGGGTTCTGAAGTATGGGCTGTTTAGCTCACAAAGGGTAGCGAATGTGTGTGAGTGTGTGTTTGTGAGAGCACACGGTGGTAAAATGGGGGAAGTCACAGTATTTCTAGATATTGACTCCCTACCCACCATAGTGGAGCCCACGTTGACAAAATGTATCATGAGGTGCGATGGCTTGAATAATATGGCCGCATGAGATATATCGGTTAAATTTACTACCTCCAATTCTTGATCCCTTCACATTAAGTTAGGAGGGGGACTGAGTGGCAGATATGAGGGAACAAGATCGCAACATGCGTACACAGGAAGTTTAAAACGAATATATAAGCCTTATGATGCTGACGTTATGGCTGAATAAACTGTATTAACATAATTTGCTAATATTTAATTGAGGTTTCGTTAGTGTTATTAATTATTAAACGAAAAACTACATTTAAAATAGTTCAAAATATCCTTAATCAGCAGTTACAGATACGTGCGAAAGTAAAGGTATCTAAATTTGTGTACTGTAATTTTATACACTAAAAATAGGTCACATACTCATATACGACTATAGGCGTACGTGAAAATCATTGCAGGTACCAATAATTTAAAATATTTACGTTACAAAAGACAATGTTCCAATTAAGATAAATCTAGAAATTCATCATGCCGTAGGGCTATAACTCGGCAGTAATTTTTTAACTACAAGAAAACTATAAAATAAATATTGATATGTTACACAGACTGTTTACAATACATATACAATTTCGAAGGTCGTCGTATCTAATATAGTAGTCAAGTAATATTTATAACGTATTTCTTAATGTTAATTCATTAATGTGGCAGATTCTGTTCAATGTTTTCTATCGTTTCACGTCTATATTATATTAAAGTGTGGTGGTAAGATACAAATTAGCTGAAAATGATAATATAACCTGTGTTTGTAAATTACTCTTTTCACATTGAATGATTTCAGCGTAACGTCATATCAATACAAAGTAACAAAAAGATAAAAATTACGTAACCTATTCGTACAGACTTCTGTTTTTATACTTGTTTAAGTGTTATTTTATTTAAAAAATACTATGCAAATGATGAAATTCTAATTATTATAAATATGTCTAATTTAAAATACAACATAGGTCGTAGGTATACTGGTACTGATGGATTATGTGTACTGTCGTTAATGCGTTAGTTTTTCCCAATTACATTTTATTAAAATAAAATTCATGTCATATGAGTAGAGACCTAAAAAATTCGCATTTTCATTTAGGCACAAGCTGATGAAACGATAAATTACCTTTTAAATAGTAATATAGTTTTTCTGCCGTTTTTCTACGGGATTAGTAAAAAAAGTTATACTTGCATGCAAATTATTTTTTTCCACATCAGTATTTGAAAAAATATATATATAATGACGACCTTACGCGTTCACTATCTCAGAGTTGTTGTAATTCTAGCCTTCATCCAAAGTAAAACGCTAATTTTTAAGATCCCTAATTATTGGTTGATATACGTCTATTGTAGGCAACGATTATTACAATAGCGGTATTTTTATTGGCTTAGTCAAATGGGGCAACAACTCTACTCACAAGCAAAATACAGTTACCGTTTCATAAGCTGAACCTATGTTGAAACCCAGCAAGTAGTCAAGTTTACCTGCGATAAACTATTATCTCTACTAATTACTTAATTCATAAGTTAGCATACATTACTGGTAAACATAATTTCTTGCTCAGTTCTATCAGTCTTATGATGATTCCAAAAAAACACTGTAACGAGGAAACTTATTTTATGAAAATGCTAGGACCGGGAACTAAATAGTAATGTAATAACATTCAGAATTTCAGTACTACTATTTTTTTTTCAAACGGGTCCTCACGAATGCGAGGCTAATTTTTACCACTTATCTACCTCTTCTAGATTAATTCAGTGGAACAGTCCATCTACAGTTCGAATTTCACTACTACTGTTTTTTATTTTTGCAAAATTTTATAAAACGCAATTCGTTGTATTGCTAAAAACAATTCACACTCTGTTTTGTTATAGCCTAAATTTACTGTATAAACAGGATTCCCATACTGCAAAAATGTATTTAAACGAATTTAACCTTATTTTGAGTAGTAATACAGTATACACAATTTATACATTAATGTAATCGTATTTTCTTTAGTAATATTTCGAAAATGATGTGGTTTTGCTGTTGAAAAATATCCCAACAACATTTATGGCATATAAATAATTTTTTCTAATGTTTTTTTTAACATAAATTATGTTATTTTTCTATGGTATTTGTAGACAAAACTTTATATCTGCATATAAACTTATTTTTTTTTTTATATTTATTAATTTTTCAATAAGAGGTAAAGATGACCTTATGTGTTCGGTTAGGTCAATCACCAGTTCACAAACAATTTAAATAAACTTTAAAAGTGCTTGGGAAAAAGTGTTACCTTGAAATTAAACTTTATGGCTACAATATTTTATGAACCCTCCCTGAAAATATTGATTTGTAGGTTATGTGTTTGTGGAACAAAGTCTTTGACAACATATGTTTGTTGCTCCATTAGGAAATATTATACCAGTGTGATATTACAGTTTATTTTATTTTTAATTGTATGTCTGTTAAAACACTGTGTGTTTTTTTTGTGCTAGATTTGTATATTCGTATTACACGTTTATATTTTATGAACTATTTTAACATGTTAAAAGTATTTTATTTCTTCAGTTAAAATTGGAACTAAATTTTTAATCTCTCTATTAGAATGTTACTGTACAGCCTGCACAGAGCATGTGAAACTGAAGGGTGTAATGTGCTCGGGAGAGAGCCCGCAATTTACTCGTCATTAATAAACCGCAAACAAGCCTAAAAAATGAAATCCCGACAACCACGTATAAAAAGCCAGCACAGTAAAGTTCACGGAGAGGCCAAACATGTTTCCGCGAAGGGGGTTTATTTAGGGTAAATTCGCAAGCCCCACCGTTAGCCACACCTGACTTTAGAATATAAATATCTCGTCTTCTTTTTTTACCCCCTTTCCTCTGGGATAGTTTGAGGGGGGAGGGGGATCTGGCCGGCAAGGGTGGCCTGTTGAAAAGGGGAGACTGAGAGGGGGCAGTTTCCCAGTTGGGATGTGGAGAAGTGGGGAAAACTGGTTGTGTGATGGAGGGTTTGGGGGCGGGGGTTGCGAATTGAGAAAAAGAAGGGATTGGGAATGGCGGGGAGGTAGAGAAACGTCGGCGCGCGAATATTGCCACCAGCTGACATGCTGGAGGCCATAAAAGTCTTTGTTTGCAACGTTCTCGTAAAGCGCGCCCAGAGAATGAGACTCCCTGTTCGGGGGTGTGGAACAGGGTGAAATAAGGGAGTAAAAAAAGGGAGTGGGGGTTGGTATGGTTCTGAGGAGCAGGTCAAAGGGAGGTTGGTGCGGAGGTACAGAGTCGCTTTCCTCCCGTCTCGCCCCTCACCCTTACGGTAGCGCGTGTCATTTGGTAGCGAAATTGAAACAGGACGAGAAGCAGCTAGCTCCAGCTGAGAAAGAAGCAGGAGTGTTAGGAGGAAGGGAAAAGGCACAAGGGTTTGGGGTAGGGGATGAAGCGTGATACGAAAGAATGGGTCCCTACGTCTCTTTGATACACCCCATCCCCTCACCAGTGAGTGGTCCACCATCGTCGACCGCTTTTTGTTTTAATTTCCACTGCATTTTTTTTTTTCAGGAATAATGGGCGCTTTTGTGCGCATTCCGTACCAACAAAGTAAAAATAAAAATTGCTCGCACTGTCGTGTTCTAAGGACTGCGTCCGAAATTAAATCGCAATTACAGTTCGCACGTACGTTACATATACTTTTTTTTTTGTTATTTGGTGGAAAATGTTCAAAGGCGAGCGTGTAGACGTCGGTGCAAATTAAAGGAAAAATGCGGCATGGCAGAGGAAGAGGGTGTTCATATCTTCCTTTGTGCCTAAGGGTTGGCGGGGTGGAGTGTTGGGGCTGGTTGGACTTATGTAGCAGTGAAGGGGGAGGGAAGCCGACAGCGCAACCCCCTTACACACCTACTCGTGTTCATAAGCTGGAAAACATGCCGACCCTACAAATCGCTGGAAAAAAAAAGTGGGGGCGGGTGTTGGAAGGGTGTCTTTCTTTGTCGCTTTCCTCGCCTGCCTGCGCCACGTTTTCTGATCGAAGGAGCGTAAAGTGTTTCGAAAGTCAACCCAGGGGTCTTCGTGCTCTTTGAAGCGTGGAACGTTCGCTGAAGATTAATGACAGTGAAAAAAATTTCAAAACTTGGTTGGGATTATTATACCTGTTAATATTATTCTGCAGCATCTAACGCTCTAAAATTTTATAATGTTGTCCGAGTAGTCCCACTGCAGGAATCGACTAAGACAAAGTTTTAATTGGAGAAATGATCACAATAGTCCCTACAACATACCGGTGGTCAAGGAGAAAATGTAATTGTCTCAAAATTAAAACCTTTATCTAAGAAATTTATGTAATTTGTTTGAACTGCGAAAATAATATTCTCCCATCTGTAAGGTTGAAAGAACCTTCTCTTGCATTAAATGTAAAATTAATTCACTGTATAACGTACACGCCAATTAAATTTTACGAACATATAAGAAAAATGTATTGCTCTGTTACTAGGGACAAGAAACTTTTGCACGTTAACAGTCATGTAAACTAGCTTCACAGAATATCCGCGTATTCGAACGATAGTGACATTTATAAAATAGTCATTATCTAATTGTTTCAACTTATAGACAGTGTGCTCAGGATCATAGTAATATCGTTTTCTCTGTATTGCATAGCCGTATCTAAAAATACAGATATTTTATTTTTTGAGTACTTCATAACTAAGAAAATTTTCGATGGAAATATTAAATATATGGTTATAATTTTTATACACTTTCAATTTTTCTTCGACGCCATTAATTAAAAAATTAATTCAACATTTATTTCATAGACATAAGTAGTAGGGAATAGGGCAAGCTGGCACAGGGGCTGGGGGCTGTGGAGCCGTGGAGCCACTGATGACGCAATCAAGATGGCCGCCGTGACGTCACAGTCCGCCATCTTGTTTGACGTCACAGTCCGCCATGTTTGCCGACGTCACGTCGGCCATCTTGTTTTTGGATTTTCCAAATTTGGATTTTCCGAATTTGGTTTTTTGGATTTTCCGAATTTGATTTTTAATTTTTCAAATTTGATTTTGAATTTCGATTTTTTCGATTCTCACTTGTCTTACGTCATCTGCTACGCAGCCGCCATGTTTGTTTACGTCGTCTGCTTGTGACGTCACATTTTTTTCGTCTTCTG
>PNEQ01084909.1:0-12730 GCA_003012365.1 Medauroidea extradentata
TCGAGTGGAAATTATGAATACAATCAAAAGAGTACAGGATGACATTCGTAAAAGGAAGGGTCAACATCAGTGTCAGCCGTTCTTGAATCCATTTGATACACCACAGCAACTGCCAAGAAGCTACTCTGTGAACTATACGCCACAGCAGTTACAACAATCGTGCTCTAATTGGCCAGCTAACACTATACTATCTGCCACAGCACCTTCGTCAGTGGAATCCTTTATTGGTAGCGAGTGCTCAGAACTTTTGGACATTGGAGGACAGTAGTCAGCTTCGTTAGTGCATAAGCACAGTACATTTTGCGATATGGATGTTCTTTGAAATTTATATGTGTGTTTTATTATGATAAACATAGTGATATTCATAGTTCATTACTGTAATTTGTCCTACAGAATCAGTTGGACAAGAGACTCGTGTTATTATTATATTATTCAATATTATATCCTAGCAGTAAACAAACAGTATTCGAGACAAATTAAATGATTATCAAAAAAGGTCACTAGTCGTACCTGATTGTAACTGCCAGTCTTTCCTCTGGAGTAACTGGTTTTCTCATATTAGTTGTCTCGTATGTAATTCTTTGACCAACCAATACACATAAATCATCAAATGAGCGTAAGGACATTCTAAAGTAATTAAAAAGTTTAGATTCGTCACATCTCACATCTTTATATATCTTGTGAAACTGTCCTTTCAGTAGCCGCTGACTAACAAGTGGATGTACCCAAAACCGTCTTTTTTCCCTTCTTTCTCGTATATTTCGGGCAACGAGCACAGAAATGCATGCTAACTCTACGAAATCCATTTTCATACTGACGCGACCTGTAGCGCCGACAGAAGTGTCGCTCGTGTGCAAGGGTAAGCGTCTGTCGCCCGAAGCCGCGACTGTCTCTGTCGCTCAGACGCGGCGACAGAAAGTCGCTCGTGTGCAAGCGCCCTTATATTAGAAGTAAAACATGAATTGGCCTCAGACAATTACCCTGTCCACTTTAATTTTGACCAATTGGAAACTGACGAAATGCCAATTAGAAAAATTAAAGATTATAAACACGCGAATTGGGAAGCCTTTAAAGAGTACCTGGACGAGGAAATTAATCTGCCAGATCCTGTTAGCAACCCCGGCGAATTAGACTCTGCGATTGACCATATCACAGAGCTAATTCAAACAGGTATTAGCCAATTTGTCCCTGAAAAGACCCCAAAGCCCCATAGTGATTCGCTGCCAGCCAATATTAGGCAGCTAATCACTCAGAAAAATCGCTTGCGCAGGCGCTACTCGCGAGGTAGAACAGGCCAACTCAGAACACAAATATATGCACTTAGAGAGCAAATTAACTTAGAAATTACCCACTGACAAACAGACCAGTGGAATAATAAATTAACCCGCCTCACAACTAAAGACAATAGTCGATGGCACTTAACTAAAGCGCTTACAAATAAGCGCAATCCAATCCCGCCTCTTCAAGGCATAACAGGTACTGCCTACACGCCCCAGCAAAAAGCTGAGGCTGTAGCTAATCATTTAGAAACGATTTTTATACCGAACAATCAACCCTGCGACCCAGCACATGTGGCTCGCATATATAGGGACCTCCGAGTGCGACTTCGCCAGCCTTCAGCCGACGAAACTGAATTTACGCATGCAGACGAGGTAAAACGTATAATTAAACGTATGAAGCTCCGCAAAGTACCTGGGTTCGATACCCTACAAGCTATAGTTCTCAAGCAGCTGCCAGAGTCTAAACTAGAGGCTCTGGCTAAGTGTATAAATGCAAGTATGACACTTGCGCACTTCCCAACGCCCTGTAAACGTGCCAATGTTATTGTTTTCCCAAGCCAGGCAAGAATCAGACCTTGCCACAAATTTAACGTCCCATAAGCTAATTAAGTACGCTCTCAAAAGTGCATGAATGTGTTCTGCTGCGCCGTCTTAATACTCACATTCAAAACGAGAATGTATTTTCCTAACGAGCAATTTGGCTTTAGAAAAAAGCATTCAACTGTTCTCAGTTAGTCAGACTAACTGAATATATAACTACAACTTTAAATGGCGACAATATTCAGTAGCAGTCTTTCTTGATGTAGAGAAGGCATTTGACAGGGTGTTTCGTGCTGGACTACTTTTTAAAATGTACGAGAAAAATTTCCCTGATTGTTATATTAAACTCATTGCCTCTTACTTAGATAGGCGCTCCTTTGCCGTAACTATTGACGGAGCGACCTCAGAATTTAAAGAAATTAGAGCAGGAGTACCCCAAGGCAGCATTTTAGGCCCAGTACTTTACAATTTGTATACTAGTGATATTCAGCGTCCCCCTAATTGCAACATGAACCTAGGTGTAAATGCCGACGATACAGTAATATACATGCGATCTAGAAGTGCCGAGATCGCATCTCGGCGAGCCCAGGAAATGCTCATTAAACTAGAAAATTATTTCCGCCTGTGACGAATTAAAATTAATGTAGGTAAATGCGAAGCTGTGGTCTACACACGCCGACACATTCCTGCCAATCTTCCCCGCCTCACTCTATTTAACCAGGATATGCCCAATAAAATCTAAGTTAAATATTTAGGCGTAATACTGGATAAAAGGCTGACATTGCAAAGTCATGTTGAGAGCAAGAGAAACATTGCTTATGCTCGCATGTCGGCACTTTATCCAATGACAAACGCAACTCCGGCCTTAAGCTGAAAAAACGGACTGTTAATTTATAATACAATGATCCGCCCCATTTTAAATTACGCAGCTCCAGCGTGGGCTTATTGCGCAAAATTGCACACTCGCACTTTGCAAGTGTTGCAAAATAAATGTCTAAGAATTACGGCAGATGCACCTAGGTACACACCTATACGATACTTGCATGCAGAGCTTAAACAAGAACTGCTGCAAGACGTTTTTCGTAAAATAGCAGACCAATTTTATGCCATTAGCCATAATAATTTAAATCCATTAATTGGAAGCCTTGGGGATTATAATCCTAATGAAAATAAACGCTATAAGCGACCAAAATCGCTTCTAGCACATAGGCCCCCGTAGTTTCTCTCGGTCCGGAACCAGCGGGCGCTCTGATTGGCCGGAGCCCCGGCCACTCGCGGGGCCCCTGCCCCGCGACCTACTCGCGGTTTTATAAACACTCGCAAAGTCCGGAACATGAAATATACTGTCTTGCGACTCGCCCTAGCGCCTGCGCAGCTAATAATTATAAATTAGCTGGTAATTTAGTAAATAGTAAGTCCCCAAAATTAGGAAGGTAGTTTTAAATCAGGTATTTAATTATAAGTCATCCACACACCTCCCCTCTAGGCCAGATTTGGCACGGCCCGCTTTAGGAGCTTTCTGCCTGTGCTGACGAGAGCTGACATCACCACCTGTCATGCTGCTTGGGCTCGTCTGGAAACCTTCAGCCCCAGTACCGGTCTGAGTATGCATGGCAGGAGCCGCACAAATACACAAAACAATTACAAGTTACACTTACAAGGGAAACCTGGGGTAACACGTAATATATTTCTTTCACTACATCAAGATTATCTCCACGAAAACAACACTGCGAAGCACTATGTATTTAACAGCATATGGCATAATATATACTGTACAGCCTATGGCTCACATGGCAGCGCCGCTGTTGAAATTACATTGCTATATTTATTTAATTAGGTAATTATTATTATACTGTACACTCACAATTTAACACGTATAAATTATAGAAATTGCTAGCTGTAAGTTAGCTGTGGTGTTTCCTGTCGGTCCGGAATGCGGAGGCCTGTGATTGGCTGAAGCTGTGATTGGCTGGCAGGATCACTAACAGCCAATCAGAGGGCACCTACTTGCACAGGTATTCCTGTGCTAAGCACGAGTCCTAAAAACGTAATATTTTAGTAATTTTAACATAATATTTTAGTCATTTTAACGTATTATTTTAGTCGTTTATATATTTTAATTTAATGCTAGCTCATCAGGCTTACCTGTGAGCTAGTTAAGTGTACTAATTTATGTCTTTTTAAGTATGTTTCAGGTATCTACTGGAGATACGGGGGGGGACGCGCTTTTAAAACCTCGTCCTCCACCAGTGCAGGTTAAAACCAGCGCCCTCCCAAATACAAATTAAAAGGAAAATGAGTAAAGAAATAAAGTTCCCGCCCCCCTGCCCCACTCTTACTTCACAACTCTATTAACAACCTGAACCTTCCTACTTTTCCAGTGCACTTTTTTTTTTTTTTAATGCATGTAACTGCTAAGTGGTTACACTCCTATTCTGTCGAGAGGGTTTTTACGGTACTATGCCGGTTTTTCCCTCTCTCTTCTTGGATTATGGCTAGCTATAGGTACACCTAGGGAGGTAGACATGGTCCCGATTGCGGCCATGTCTGCCCAAACCGTCTCTGCCGCGATGCATGCCTCCTCTGCATGAAACTTCCCCCTAGTAGGCGTATGGGGCTCAGCCCTGAGACGCACTTAGTCCCGCTCCTTCCCCGGGCCTCACACATAACTTAGTAGTTAGGGTAGGTTAGGAAAAAAATCCAGAAGCACCCGTCACGACCGTGAGAGCCTTCTAAGCCAGCTGTCCAGCTTCACCGACCGACCGAGGCGTCGTCACCTGCATCGAATCTCCCTACGGAAGCTAGTGCTCTTCGGTTACTTCCTATACGCCCTTCAGGTTTTTTATGCACAGGATGTTTCAATCTAACATTGTTGACGTATGCCAATAAACCATGCAGCTACATTATTTCCTTTCTTTTCTTCACTCGCCATACCCTCCACTGCTGACAAACCTATTCACCTGCTAGACACCTGTGACCACTGCATCCCATAGGATCGCCACGGGAGATTGTTAAAGGGTCGTCATAAGCAACCTACGTCTGGGAGGAGGCGTAAGCCACGCGCCTTCCAGGTTTTCTTCAACACGCCCTCTGGAGGTAGCACGAGTACACTGTGCTCTTTCCGAGTGGTGTCGGGTTTTGTCTTGACTAGGAGAGGTGAAAAGGCAAATGGACGTACTGAGGCGCACTTCTAGCGCTCCTCTACAAGTCCGCCTGCCCAGTGCTAACAATAGTTCCACCGCATTAAGGCTTTTCATGCCACAACAGGCGATCCTACGGGATAACACATACCAACAATCAGCTAGTCTTACCATTACACCTTCATCTGAGTCACTGCCAGGCTATGCCTAAGAGGTCAGGTAGGAAGTTGAGGGCCAGACAGGAGTTCGCTAAGTTGGTACAGAACGCACTGGAGGCTGGGATCCTGAGACAGGGGTGTATTGGATTCAGAGGGACGTCTCCGCCGCCGCACAGTGGGCTGGATTCTCTAATCATGGTGAAAAAAATAAATTCAAACATTTTCCCCAGGCTCAATGACTATCTCATATTGTTGTAGTGGGTCTAGCGTGTACTTGTGCATGATATTTTAATATTTGAATGTATTTTGTCCCCAGGGTAGCTAGCTGAATATGGCAGTTTTTTTTAGAGCTCCCAACTGGTTGGGTATGATGCTTACACACATGGCATAATTGCGATGGCACGATTATCAGCACCGGCGATTCTTCGTTACATTTATAAACTTAATCAAATTCGCTACAAAGCTATGTATAAGCGAACGTAATATTTTAGTATCTGAAGAAATCATTAACATTTAAAAGTCACTGTTTTAACACATTTCTCAGTAATTAAACAGGGTTTTAAGACAAAAGCCACAAACGGTCATGAAAATTTTTGTGCCAGACTATAGCCCAAACATAGCTGTAACATGAGTTACCACAGTTGTCTGCCCCCGCCTGCCCTGCGAGGATACAGATAATAAATACTGATTGTCAGTGCATTACCGGCACCCGGCATCGCCAGCCAGTCAAAGAGGACGGCCAGTGCTCCTGTCTTTACAGTCATTGAAACAACTTTTCTAGTGTGGTCGTTTTAGTTCGTGTATTGATATAATACTTCTCAGAGAAAACCAATTGACTTACGTGAGTGAAATAATTCACAGTGAAATAACATACTTTGGGCTACTTAATATAACATTATCAAAAATATTCTGTGAAATATTTTTGTAACTAAAAAAAATTCTGACTTTTCAACTTTTCCCCCGTACTTTTGTGACTTGTTTTTTAAACACAACATATTGTGTTATGGTCTTTAAAATATTTTATTGCATAGCTCATGGGATGTAATAACACAGTGAATTATTATATTCAAGTGGGTCAGTTGGTTTTAACTATTTGCATGGCAGCAAAACAAGCGATTTTGACTTTGTCGCACCCTTGTTATAAAACTATGAGAGCTAAAATTGTTTTGTAAGAGGAAACTGTACTCACAATTATCGTCTACAAAACGAACCATATTTTGTAAAAATGTAAAATTATGATTTTGTCGCACTTGAACACCCTTAATCACACATGAAGAAGCTGGTTCCCACAACAATGAAGTGAATGAAACTCCGACGCAAGACAGAAAAAGTGGTCGCCCAAAGGTACTATTTAGCGAAGCATGCAAACGTACTAAAATAAATTGTTAAAAGAGTGCTGCGGATAAACAATACACTTCTGAGGCTGTTGGGGTTTTATCTACACTCTTGCGAAGGAAGGGAAACCGAGCTAGTTTAGCATGTGTGAATATTATTAGCAGTAGCAGCCCACAGACTTCAAAACGAATGTACGAGTCATTGGCGGAACCCGGCAAATATTGCATTGCGTTCTCAACTGAAGAAGCCATATCACTTCTAATAGAAGGTAAACTGTCGAAACAAGCCTACAACGTGAAACGATTGTCTTCGAAAGCTAAACAAGCCTACAACGTAAAACGATTGTCTGCGAAAGCTAAACAAGCTTACTTATACCCTAGTTACGGGATGGCAGTGAAGGCAAAGCAACCGACTTATCCGAGTAACATTAATTGCTCCGAAGTTCTTTGCGAAGTTCCATTACAAGAGTTGTTGGACCACACAGCCAAAATAATATTACAAGCTATTCCTGAACGTCTTGAGGGAGACTTAAATTTGATCTGCAAGTGGGGCTTCGACGGATTACCTGGACAATATCAGTATAAGTAGAGGTGGGAACATGAGTCGTGTAATGATGAAAGTATTTTTATTACGTCGCTCGTCCTTGTGAAATTAGTGGGTAAATGCAGCGAAGTCTGAGAAAATCCTCGTCCAAATTCAACACGTTTCAGTAGATCCATACGACTTCAGTTCATCAAAACAACAAAATATGTCATCCAAAGTGAAGAGCAGTATATTCGACGTTAAATTGATGACTTGCATACGTTCACGACAGCAGCAGTTGTAGTACACTTTTTTTACAGCTGACAATGCTTGATGGAAAAGTGTTGTGTGCATTAACTAAAACAAGTACACTGCAGTGCCTCATTTGCAGACAGCAATAGGTTCATCTTCATGGACTCAGTCAAAGCCTGCATTAAGATTTGGCATTTCACTTTTCATTCTTACATTCGATTCTTGGAATTTGTGCTGGCTTTATTTTATCGACTGGATATGTATACTTACTGTTATAATAAAACACTAGCTTTACCTGGAGGCTTTATACACCTTAGATTCTGATTTTCATTAGATTGAAATTAAACCAGTGTCTCATGTGTTTCTCTCTGTTCAGGAGCTTTAGGTGTACCCTGCTGCTTTGTTCGGCAAATATTTCATCTTTGGTGTTTATTAGATCTAACTTTTTTACCTAGCTTTTCCAATTACAAGTACAAATTCACCACTCCTACTCATCGTTTGCACCACCACTTTAAATTAGATTTTAAATGTTTACAAGTGTTGTGTGTGTTATTATGTTTCCTTGTACCAGCGAGTTTATCCATGCAAATGGTCTACGCAGATCGAAAATATTAGTGTTTGCTGCCCGTAGATTCGTCCTTAACAAAATAGAATGTGTCATAGAATAGATAATACACAGAATCACTTGGCTATGTTCGGCAGTAACTTGAGTTTTGTTACTGTTATGTTGTTTACAGGTTTAATATATGTTTATAAGTTAATTAATTTTGTCAGTGTAATAAATTTGTGTTTAATCTAAAAGGTATGTGTACACAGTATGACCAAGTAATTTGTTTTGTTTATTTTTTTATTTTGCATTGCAGTTTCTGTCATCTAGGCACATCTTTATCTTTTTGTTATCGGGAATGTATTTTAAACAATAACGTAAAATGTAGTCAGGTCATGTATAAGTTTGTATTAGTTAGTATATTTTTACAGGCAAAGGGAAAAAAATCCCCGGAGATATGAACGATCTAGAAGATCGGCATCAAAAAGAGAAAGTGCTCCAGGATGTAAAAAAAAAAGGTCATGTTTTTACAACCAGATCGCCCAAAACAATGTTTTGGCACCATCACAGATGGAAACACTGCTAGGCGATTCTTTGCTGACTCAACAACGGCATCAAGATCTATAGGTGTAGACGAAGAGCTCTCAAAGACGTTTTCTGTCATATTGTTTGCTTTATCTAGTGGACATAACACTAACATTGGCCAAGTCGATACCTAATGCAGAAATACACTATTTATTTACAAAAAACATTACAGCTGGTACGAGATAACTCCAACAGTTTACAAAGTCTTGGAACATGGTTCATTGATTATAATCAGTGCAGGTATACCAATTGGACAATTGTCTGAGGAAGCACAAGAATCGCGGAACAAAGAAATAAGAAATTGCGTAAATTATTTACCAGAAAATCCAGTAGAACACTGCATTTCCGCGAAATATTTTGCAGACTTACTTTCAACAGATCCAGTGATATCATTTGCTCGTAAGCTACCAAATAAAATTGTACACAAATTCCCAGAGAGAATACAAAACGACATAAAATTAATTATTTCCTCTGAGGATTGTGAAAACGAAGTAGACTCTGAAATCTGTATTGAAGCCAGTGAGTGACACATCTGAAGAATCTGATGATTAAATAAAATGTGGTTTTGCTATAGTAGCTTAGCTATGTAGCTTATATTCTATACGCCAAATGCCATATTTACTATAAAGTAGTTCCGTATAAATTATGTATTGCAATGAGTGCATTTTAATAATTGAATAATATTTTTATTTGGTCATATTCAGGTATGTGTAATACACAATACAATATCTTCAAGTAAGTGTTTGTAAATTTACGGTAAACCTGCAATATTTGTACAGCAAATCCGTGTTTAGAAATTATCATATATATGTTATACAACAGGCATGTTACATTATTGTTTATAGTTGTAACAAAATTTTATTACTATGTTAATATATTTCAGCTCGCTAACATGCTCTGCTTCTTAAGGACATGTATGCTATAATTATTTCACAGCCCCATTTCTTTAACCAGTCACCGAGCAAAAATAAAAATGGTAAATTACGACACTTTTGTGTTTTCTTATTCTGTAACAGAAGAATCAACTCTGTGTCAAATATCAGCTTGATACCACAAATACGAAGATAAGGAGGATATTTTGCACCATGATTAGAGAATCCAGCCCACTGTGCGCCGCTCGACGAGGCACATCGCTTAACGGCCACGCCATTGATCGGTTGGCACTACAGTCACCTGGTGGATCAGCCATCCTTAGCACCCCCTCCTCAATACCTGTTTCCGTCTCAACCCCATTCTCGCCTTGTGGACTCCCATCCGACGCAACTCCTAACCTCGGCACCTGCATACTCTCCTGTCCGGGGGATCAGCAGCCTATTGTTGCCACTTCCTCCCATCCACCTTCGGCTACACCTACTGTGGAAGCGCAACCTCTAGTGCAATGCTAGTTTCCCTCGCTGTATTAGCCTTTACAGAGTGGGGAGAGTCCGACGAGGAAGACGGCGGTCGACGCTTCGGAAGTGCATCCTGGGCTTAGCACGCTGCCGCCTCGCCATCGCGCCCTCGCCGACTGACTACCCGCTCCCCACCAAAACTCGCCAACATATTTGCTCACATCTGGTATTAGCAAGTTGTTTAAAAACGAATGTGAATAATGAAAAACACATACTCAAAAAGTGTAATGAAAATTAATAATTTACTAAGCAATACTGTCACACAACGCACCGGGTGTGTGACAAACATACGGTAGTTTACAACTGCATTGGCTTGTACAAATACAACTACCTTACTTGACAACATGGGAAATTTAATTTCAATTCATTTATTCATTGTTCTGTGGAGCATTTGCAGGCGGGACTTGTAGTACTGCTGTGGCATAGGCAAATAGCGTTCGCGCGATTGATAACAATACAGCCAAGGTCGCGCGCCCACACAGCGCGGAGGGGAAATCGAAACCTGATAAAAATTCTCTAAATATCTTAATGTTGATTATATGATGTAACACATTAGAAAATTAAATACAGTAGGCATATTATTATAATCACCATTAAGTTTATTCGTTTTACCAGCATGATGCAGTAAAAATTAATATTTATATATAATTAGTTTATTAACAGTGATGTCTAATGAAATTAATGATAACTGTGACATATACCATAAACTTTTCATCTTCTTTTTGACTGTGCCTTGCATTGACAATTTTTTTTGGAAGTAATTCTAGTGTAATTTTTTTTAATTGTGCTTTGGTTATTGTACAGTGTCTCTGGTATTTATGTTTTTCTCATTATTTACAGAACACATTATACTTTGTAACATTTAGTTTGATTAAACAAAATAAAGAAACATAGGTCTACTATTTGTTTAACATTGGTAATGACTGGAACAAAATTTTGTGATGGTCCATTCTCAGGCATGAAGAAAAAAATATCAAGGGTTCGATTAGATTCGAAAGGCTCAATTCTATCTGAAGTTCGGTTCGGCTCGGTTCGAAATTTTTTTTACTCAGGTTCGGATCGATTCGAAACTGAAAAACAGAGGTTTGCACAGCACTAAATGTTTACGACTATATACCATAATGCTGAACTAAGACTATCAAATATTCACAGTTTTCAAGCAATAAGCCTGTCTGTGATTAGCTTTTTAATAGTAGATAAATTAAATAAAAAACTTAAAAATGAAAGAGATTATCAAGGCTGTAATACAACATTGCGGAACATCCTGAAGAGGTTAGGTTTTCGGTGGCAGAAAACGAAATCGTAGCATCTACTTTTGATCGATAAATCTGACATTCGACAGAAACAGATCGATTATTTAAAAATTATGCGACATTTCAGAAACTATAATCGTAATATAGTTTATATGGACGAGTCATATATTTTGTCGTCGCTTTTACAGCAGAAGTCCTGGAATGATAATTCGGCGCACTACCTCCTCACACCTGTTACCAAAGGCCAGCGGTTTATAATGGTTCATGCAGGGGGTTTAAATAGTTTTGTTCCAAACGTGTTAGTGATGTGGAAATCTCATCAAGATACGGGAGACTACCATCACATAATTAACAACAAAACTACTAGCAATAGGTACGAGAGAGGCTTATACCCAATATTCATGCCCAAAAGTGTTGCTGAATTTGATAATGCACCATATCGAAATATTCGAATTAATAGGCCGCCTTCGTCAAACTCAAGAAAACATGTAATGCAACAGTATTTACGAGAGAATAATATTGCCTTTACCGAGGACATGCTGAAGCCTACACTCTACCAGCTTGTTAAGCATCAAAAACCTAGGGAAACAGTTTTCTCAGTGGATAAAATACTAAAAAACTTCGGAAATACAGCACTTCGATTGCCACCATACCACCCTGACTTACACTCAATTGAAAACATTTGGACAAATTTAAACGGAAAAGTTACATCACGTGATATTTCTGTAATTTGAGTCACGTGAAAAGTAATTTGTGACAGTTTGGGAGCAGACGACTGGGCACCATACTGTAAGCATGTAAAAAAAAACTTGAAAATTAGTATTATAACATGGACGTTAGTTTCGATATTGAAATAGCTCCCGTTATAATTAGGCTAGGAGGTGTCACGGCGATCAGTACTGATGGTGAAGACGATACAGGATTTTCAAATGTCAAAATGGAGGGCGTCGGAGTGCTGGAAGGTGGCAGTAAATAAGTTTGGTAAGTAGACAATGTTTTCAGTTACAATGTACAACACACTTTCTCTGGAAGTTGGAAGTTTCTTGCAACTCCCTCCTTCACTCCACTAGGGCTCCCTAATGGTAAATGTGTGGCGTGTCCCAAGCCTACAGATATTATGCGCCTACTGTAGGTGGTGTGTTATAAATTTATACATATACAGTACTTAATAAGTAACAGTTTTTTCTAGGTATGATTATGGTACAACTGATACTTCTGCAGATAAGAATGCATCAGCAGATTCCATAGACAAGATGACTGAAGCTACCAGAACTCTTCTGGAGCTTAAATCATGTGATGTGTCACATTTGGCGAACAAAGTCTATACTGAGCTTTTTCACCAAGAGTCTGAAGCTGCAAAATCATCACCTAAACAAACTAGGGTTACTTTGGTGTCAATGATAAAAAAATATTGATTTGAATGCATCCACAGGCATCCCAACAATAATACTATTACATAATATCTCACAAGCAGCAGATATTATTGAATGGTCTAGGACAACCCAGATTTCCCTGCTGGATGTGACTTTTGTGCCATTTTGTTTGGCACCACCCTCTTTGTTTACCATTATTTTTATAATGGACGTAGTTTAGTTCTTTTGTTTTGTAAATAAGGTAAAGTGTCCCCAGTCTGTTGCCTATTTCTTTTGTAATACAGTATTGTCATTTCGAACTAATTTTTTTATTGAAATATGTTGTGTTATAATAATTTAGCTACGTAATGTGTA
>PNEQ01084910.1:0-12731 GCA_003012365.1 Medauroidea extradentata
AGTACCACCGCAACCTCTGGCAGCACCAATGCAGTATCTGGCAGCACCATCACAGCCTTTGGCAGCACCACCACAGCCTGCGGCAGCATCACCGCAGCATCTGGCAGTACCACCGCAACCTCTGGCAGCACCAATGCAGTATCTGGCAGCACCATCAAAGCCTGCGGCAGCATAATCACAGCATCTGGCAGTACCACCGCAGCTGCTGGCAGCACCACAATCTATGACAGCACGTCCACAGCCTCTGACAACTGTTCCTGCAGCTTTACGCTGGGCGTACTTCAACTGTAGAAGGTACGTCACCAAAAGTTAGTTTTAATTACATTAGTACTTCCTGATATCTCTTCATGAGCTTTTCAGTACAGTCAATTTATTTCAATGGCCTTTTTGTGCAGATTTTTCAACCTGAATAAGAAATGCTGCTTGTGAAAAATCTTATGAAGGCTTCAGGTATTTACTTCGGGTTAACACCTACAAATGTCAGGAGATTCGCCTACGCCTATGCTGTTACAAATGATTGTAAGGTTCTGGGGTCTAGGAACAAGCGTAAAATGGCAGACCCTGATTGGTTTACATCTTTTTTTAAGAGAAACAGAAATCTTTCAGTAAGATCGCCCCAAGCAACAAGCTTAGCTCATGAAACCAGTTTTAATCGTACTTTTTTCTCATTTTTAGACAACCTTACGACAGTTTTCAAAAAATGTAACGTTGGTTCTTCTGATATCTAGAATGTCGATGAGATGGGCATTACTACGGTTAAAGAATCTGATAGAATTGTAGGGCGTCGAAGCATCAGACAGACAGGAAAGATAACGTCGATAGAAAGAGGACAGTTGGGTACTTTATCTATTGCAGTTAAGGCTGTGGGAAACAGCATTCCACCATTTTTTAATTACTCTAGAGTAAAATATCAGCCTCGTTTCGTACGTGATGGTCCTGTAAGTAGTGGTGGCAATGCTCATCATTCGGGGTGGATTGCAGAGGGCGGTTTAAGTAATTATGCGAGACATTTTGTTTCATATGTGTGGTGTTCTGCTGAACGTCCCTGTATCCTTCTACTTGATTATCATGAATCTCATGATGACCGCAGATGTGCAGGACTATTTTGATGCTAATGGTGTTACTGTCTTGTCATTTACTCCCAACTGCAGCCATAAACTGTAACCCCTTGATAGAACAGTTTGTGGCCCTTTGAAAAAAAATGTGTCAACACAGCTTGTGAAGCATGGATGTCTACTAACAAACGTCCCATAACAATTTACGATATTCCAGGGTAATGTAGCTTATAGCCCTTCATAACCTCAACAGTCCTTTCTCCTATTCCATCTACTTATGCTCATGTTGATTCCTCTCCATCATCTCAGACTTCATATCCTTCCCTATAGTTGGTATGGCGGAACGAAGAAAAGAAACTTGCAGAGGGCGAAAGAAGAGGAAGTCAGAATTTTTCACTGACGCCAATAAAGAGGGCTTTTTCTGAAGAACAGACATCTATAAAGAAAAAAATAAAGAAGGGCGTTTAAGAAACAGGACAACATCACAAAATATCTTTTCTCTTCTGAACACAGCTAAAAAAAGATCGCAGATCAAAACGCTCATCCCGTTCGGAACACGATGAAGCTGAAGTGAGGACTGCCTTTGTGTTTGCTGCTTAGGTGCATACAGCAAATTTTAATGTGGTCAAGAATAGGTGCAATGTACCAAGTGACCAAGTGGTCACATGAAGACACTGGACACTTTTTATTATGTGAGCTTCAAATGTGAGTGAAAATTATTAAAGTGATACTGTGTATATTGTTGAAAATACAAGTCGCTGTCTATTATTTTGTGTTAATTGTACTGTAATAAAATATGTTTTTATTATTTCTTAACATATTTTAACATGTGTATGTTGAGCCAACATGCCCCAGTAGCGAGGCAGGCTGGCACAGGTGACCTTAAATAAATTAAATTAGTTTTGTAGATATCGTATTATAATTTATGTAAAACGTGCAATGCTAGTATGAGCTTTAAGGTATATTTGTAACATTAACGTTACGAAAATTAAACATATATTTCAACATAAATTATTTAAAATAAATAAACTAAAAGTGTGCCAACTTTTCGCACTCGAAATATTAGCTTTGACATTGTTTGGTGAATAAATGGATAATATGAGCCGAGTACTTACAAAATATGTTAAGTCCATTCAGATAAAAGTTTTATTGTCTGTGAAATTTAAACCAAGATTTTGAGTGAGATTAAGTAAGCCGCAGGACCAAAGTTGCCCCAGTTACAATTCCTAATTTTATTCCAGTAATCAATCTCATTTTTAAAGATTGTTCATTTAATCACTTTTGGTGACTGGTAACATTAAACGTTAAGTATATTCATTTGCAACGTCTATGAATCTTATTTTCCGTAAAGTTATATTGAAACCACGATCGTACAAGAACAGGTCTGGACACTCTCCTATCTACCAATGTATTTTGCTTGACCCCATTGTTGTTTGGCTGAATTCCACCAAGTTACCGATAGTGCTATGCATCTTTGGCGCTGCAATCAGGGCGGTCGGGTTCAAACTCCGCCCACTTTTTTTCCATTGTTTATATTATAAAGTAAATAAAGATTGCTGGAGCCATGCTTTAGGATTGTAAGCTAAGGAAGTATTTCATAAATTAAAAAAAAATACTTTTTGATAAATTGTTTATCTTTATAATGTAAACTATAGAAAAAAGTGGGAGGGAAGTGGGCGGAGTTTGAGGCCAACCGCCCTGATTGCAGCCAATGACGCACAACACACTCGGTAACCTGGTGAAATGCAGCCAAACAACAAGGGGGTCAAGTTTCTAGGCGAGTGTCCAGACCTTCTCTTCTACGGCCATGATCGAAACATATGTTCTCAGATATTATGTAGTCTCAGAGTCCCGTACTAGGTTTAAAAATAATTAAAATTAAAAACAACTGATTCAAATTAAATAACACCATTTTAGAAAATAAATAATGATCAAAGTAAATAATGAATATGACAATTTTACTTGCGAATTTAGTTTCAAATATTACCGAGAATTTTAGAAGGTGCAATAACAGATGTTTGGTTCAATTCTGAAATACGAATTGAAAAATGTATACCAAAGTGATTATTTATTCGTTATTAATTCTTACTTACGTAATAAAAAAATATTTTCGAAAAATATTTTAAAATCTAAAACGTAGTTCTATAAATGATACCACAAACACAAATAAAATCATATCTAACTGAACAATAGGGCCTATACATACTAATACGAAATGTTCAGCAACTGACACAAACTAAACTTCCAATACCATGCTGCGTTAAAATTCTTACTCACACATTAATACGATTGCATTAACTTAAATCTGAGAATGTAACGTAATCAAATTAGTTAAAACACTTCAGATTCATACAAACTCATCACTTTTACGAGGAATACGATATTGGTATGCATACTGCAAATAATATATACCAATATAATTAAATATTTCTGAATTAGATACTAAAATTGATTACACAATATTTATTATTAAGGTTTCTTATTTATAAACGAAGACAATTCAGTAAAAGCGTTTCATTCTTTAAAAAAACATTTTGTATGAATATTATTTTAATATTAATAATAGTTCTTCAAATTTTACAATGACAAGCACACGTAAACCACAGATAAGTGATGTTATAGATCGGAGACTGCAGTGTTGAACGCTGGACCTATGTTTACAGCGCTCCTGTGGCCGCACCCCGAGTTAGACAAAGAGGCGGGATATTTGAAATACTTACTTCAAGAGAGTGCTAAGTTACATTATTATTTTGGGTAAATTTTCTAAAATTCTTGATTGTATATAATTAGCTGATACGGTAACTAGTCTTGCAAATTTTTTTGTACGACTTTGAAGTATGTGTTTAATTCCAGCTAATACCATATATTAAAATGTAATGTAAGTTTATGTTCATGAACTGCCTCCATGCAAACAGAAGCACAAAAGAAGTAATTATTTATACATGTATATATGCATGTATATATGTACGTACACACAATTTGTATATTTAATATGTGGTTTTTGTATTGTAATGTAGACTTAGAATGAACAACACGTATAATTGATTTCTTTAGTGCTTCTGTTTGTATAGAGACAGACAGCTCATTGACGTAACATGATACTTTAAATATATGGTATTATATGGTATGAAACCCCGACTTCAAAGACGCAAAAGTCGCACACAAGAATTTGCAAGACTGGTTTCTGTATCAGCTAATTATATGCATACATGTATATGTGTGTATACACACATTATTATTATGTGAATGGTTTTGGGTAGAAAATTGCTTATCAAGTGATATTTATATGCTAGCTCATTTAGTTAAGATCCATAAAATTTTGGAAGAAAGACTGCTTCAATTTATTTAATGCACACAAACATAACTGCCAGCCTATATTACTTTTTTTCAGTGAGCAGCTGAGTAAATAATTAACTACTTTATTGTTGATAAATCACTGAATTATTAACAACTTCAGAAATAAAGCCGTACTTCGCTACAACGTATCACATATGTACACAAATTTCATGAAAGAACGAATAGGAATAAGAACTATATTTTCGTCTATGTACATTTACTAAAAATTGACATATGTACATTGATGATGCTAGTTGAAAATTACTGGGGATCATAAATATCTTAGTGGGAGAGGTGAGGAAGTTGCTGGCCCACATTAAGGGCTTGCATGTGGTGTGCACTGCAGTCAAGTACACAAATAATGTAGTAATCAATATGATACCTACTATATTCTGAAAATTAAAATATTGGGGAAGGTATTAAGCAAACAAAGAAACACATAGATCACTACTGTACATGAATTTTATTTCTGTATAGCAATACCATTCATTTGAAATAAGAAAAAGTAGTAAAATTATTTTTAACACCCTTAATTTCATATATAAAAATACCATTGCCACCTCTGCACAATACCGATGACATCCTGGAATTTTTAAAGCGTCATATACATGACAGCAGGTACCTCCTACATTTGTAATAATCGTTTCGGTACAGGTAACTTTTTGTCTTCCTTAGTACATGTAATTAACAAAGATAGACAATTTTTGAAAACGTATGATAGGTTTGCAAATATGTACAGCATTCACAAAATTTACGAAATACAAATTCCATACCAAACATGCATGACAAACTGTATTAACTTGCTTTGCAATATTGTTGCAATTTTGTCTCAAATGAACTGAACGAATAAACGATTATATACTCAGGCCATCATAATTTATGTACCATAAAATAGGGTTACTTTGGCTCTGCAGGGTATATTTGTCCTACTCAATATTTTAGTTTTGGGGTCATTTGATGAAGAAATAGATAACTGTATTTGAATGTTGATTGGGCCAGTTAAATTTTGAAATTTTCTTCGCTAAACAGCAAAGTAACCCTGCAGGGCCAAAGTAACCTCAGTTTACAGTACATACATATTTATAAATAACCCTTACATTCCAGTTTGTGTTAGCAATTCCTCCAATGCATTTCTTAAAAGTATTTTCTTTTTTGTAGAAACAACTCTACGTCTTCTTTCACTTAGAATTTTTGATCACATACAATATAGTACGTTATGACCTGTTTATTTCCAAGAAACATCTACTTTTAACACCAAATCAAGTATTTAATTCCTATGCTTCACCAACTGTGTGTTTTAAGTGAACATGAAGTCAGCATATGTTCAAAGTTGTCCTAGCTAAATGCTGAAAGTGGAGGTGTAATTAAATACGTCATCTGTTTGAAGGAACACTTGTAAACAAATCATTTTGGATCAAAATAGTTTTTAAGTGAATAGTTACAGTAAATCGTTAATAACAGAAACTTTGCAAGTCCTGTACTTATGTTCATGTTGTATTCTATACATAGACACTTGTATGTAATGCCACATTCACCACAAGTGAAATAAGCCGTAATTTTTTACAGCAAGGTTATGTTATCTTGGATGACTACGAAAGTTGTGACAAGCAAGTAGATTTTACGGTTAAGTTCTGAAACGTACACAAATGCACCTAAATAATTCCAAAAAAAATATTATCTTTAAATAAAAAGGGGTTGTTTCATACCTAACGACCAGAACCTAAAAAAATAAATAAAATTGAAATCGGCCTACAATCCTGATGTCAGATTTGGCCAACCTTAGATTTGGGCCAGATGTACCTTCATCAAATGGGAACACAAATTGGTAAACCGTAATAAATGGTAATTACCCACTGCATTGTCTTTTTCATATAAATTTGCACATTATTAAATTCTTAAAGAAAGTGACATAGAGATGTTTGCTTTCTTGAATCTTCTCCAAAAACCTAATGTACTTTAACAATAAAGATTTTACCATAAAATTCCAGAAATCAATAAAATAAAGCAAATTCAATCGCTCAAAGAAAACTGAAGCAATGTCAAGTACAGCTTACAAAACTATCTGTAATAGTCGCTAACCACACTCCCACTTGCCAATTTTCTCTGGGTGAGCACCGGCCTCTCCTTGCAACTAGTGGGTATATAGGCTAGCATGCTTTTGGTGCTGCTGAAAGTTTTGTAGTTTGGGGTAACCAGGTTCGTACATCAGCAAGAAAAAATTCACTGAAAGTTTTTTTAAACAAAAAAAAATATTCACAAATTAGGAATTATAGGGGAAAAGTTATTCTCGTATTGTACCCCTCTCACATCTAGCACTTGTGCAGCTTAACTGCCTTGTGTACACACATACACAAAAATGGCATATGCACACCTGTCGTAAATAGCTCAACATATATGCTATTATGAATGAAAGCCTACACTGCAGGAATAAATTCAGGTTAATTTTCCAGGTTTGTTTGTTAACAATATAAAACATTTATACATGTAAATATTGTTAATTCTTGGTGCAGTGTCTTATTTTGCAGTGAGAAACAATGTAACTGCATACATTAAGTTATACGTAAATATACCGCAAAAAAGCTAACACCTTGCAAACACAATCATCTAGATGTGGAAATTTGAGCCACCAAACAAAACGTACCCTCTACCCTCACATTCTTCATAATATTTCAAGCCATTATGAAACATGTATCGTGCTAGTTATGCCACTGTCATACTTGATGGAGAACTATTTCAGTTAAACACACTCAGCTTTATATAATGGTTACAGTAACTCAAGTATGCCATTCATTTCATTCGTTTAGCATAGTTCCTACACAACAATATTCACAAATTAACATATAGCAAACATATATTTACCCAAAACAGTGAAATTCACAATATGGAACTAGAGGGGCCAATAGAATACATATTTTCCAGTCTCAGTATGTCAAATATAATACCAGTGGTATATTACATGAAGTCGTAAAAATTTGTAACCAAATAAGTGTACAGCTAGACTTGCATATAGATGCTAAAACCATAAAAAAGAAAAAAAAATGAACTGACGAAATAATACTTAATGTCGTAATACGTTGTATTATGCAATATTTGTTACCTCTGCATAAAAAGATTCACCTCTATTATACTGTGTGTGTATTTGTACTGATGTTCTCAGTTGGTGTTTATGTCTAAATTATGATAAGGAGCAGCTGATGGGACCGGGTGCCTCTCTGGTTCACACCGCCTCAAAGCTCGTCGCTCCGTCTCCAGCAGGGTCAGCAACATACACGGACCCCCAGGGCTGCAGCCGTCCTCTCCAGCTTCACTCCTCCGACCAGTCGAACAGCCGTCGACCTGAAAACAGTTCTAAGCTACAACAGAACATTACAAGCATCAAACACGTATACATCTATAGCAGTCATTACACCAGGTTACATAGCAAAATGTCACCAACTCTGGTTACCATTTAAAACCCACTTACACAATGAAAAAAAGTAAACACTCTCTTATACGACAAAATGATAATAACCGTTAAAAAAAAACTTAATTTACTCCCGTCCCATACAAACCAGACAGGAATGTGGAACACGGGTGAATGACTGATCATGACCCAGCTCAACACCTGACAAGGGGAAGAGAAAATGAGGGGGTTACATGACGACGAACTCCTTGTCGTCACAGCGCGCGTTTTGCCGTCTCGCTGATCCTGCAACAGCGTCTCATCATGACGTCACAACACCCATCCTCACGCTGCAGGATGTCTTCTTCATACTCGGGCACCACGTCCGCCTGTGAGAGAAGTCCACATGGGCAGTGAACCAACACTCCCGCAATAACATGTCATCTACCACGACGCCACATCTGCTCTTCTGTTCGCAGTACGACGACAGTCCCAACCATAGTGACACGACGGGTTTGGCGGTGAGGGGATATCTCTTCACTCAGTACCTCAATCTTATCAGAACTCTTCTCTTCTTCTCTTATACTATATGTCTGGGACAACAGTTCATCTATCAGCCAACTAACCAAAAATTTTGCATCAATTTCACAAATGCAGCACCAAAAGTCTTTTTTCCAAATGTTCCAGACCGAAAATTCGCAAAACAAAACATCTGCCCACTGCAGCGACGAAGTATCTTCTTACTGTGAAAGATCTCGACGAATTAGATGATTTAGGAAGAGGGCGGGGAATGGCCACACTCACCCACATTATAATTTACACTCAACGAAACAAAATAAAACTCCATTATTAGTTATATTCAAAATAACATAGCTTGGAAACCTGAAGAAATTTCCCTGGCAAAATCCGCCGCGTTGCCAATAGAAAATTACAAAAACGTATACACAAAAACAAATAATCAATACTCCTTCTCACTGAAATAAAAATTATAAGTCTTCGCATAGCAACAAAACGACTGTTTTGACATAGCAATTAAAGTTATTACATTTAAAAAAATTGATTTGCCATTTAGTTTACAATGCAATGAACAAAATTACTACAGTGTACAAACAAAATTCGAAAATGTTATGACTTTTCTCGACAGCTCTTCTTTGATTATAACTTTTTTTCACTCATTTGTTAACAATTAATTTTTCAACTGATATTTATTTTACTGTGTATTTATTTGGCCAAACAAGCTAACATATTTATTATTTATTTAACTAGAAAAAAATTAACATACGACTCCTCGCAGATACCGGACCTCATCATCTCCTACCTAGAGAATCGACAACCTGTAACAATTTTCAATTTAATGTAAATCACCTGAGACATCAACCCTTGATCACAGTGGTCCCTGCTCCACTGTAAACACCATATTGCTACTCCCAGAGGCGCCGATCGTGTCTGAAAACCCTCGGCCCACGATCATGCAGTGCTGCAAAACAAATTACAGTAGTGCCTACACATGAGGCACTCCACATGTGCCAACACAGTTTCTTCCGTATCTCCACCTGAGCTGGGAAAAACAACACACATTAATCCCGGTGATATGCCCACCTTACCACGGGCTTTAGCACTCACCAACAGAGCGCAGCACTAAATAACACTTATAAAACACACCGTTACTCAACTTAAACTACCCTAATTATAGACTATACTTAACTCTTTCCGAGAGTCCTGAGATCGGTCCTGGGCTGAAACATCTTTTGGGTTCCTGGTAATTCTTATCGACGTGGCCAAAAAATCCATCGCTCTTCCTGTTGACTACATTTTCTCTGTCGATTTGGAACTCCAACAATTTTGTCCGTCTGTAACAGTTCTAAGCCAAAACTTTAAAATATCTGAACACAGTATAATACATTACCACACAACATTTAAAAAACCGTTCACATGTACGAAATTAAAAAAAAAATTCCTAATCAATCTTATACAATCACAGTACATTTTCGCGTTTCCATTGCTGCCCATGATCCAAGTAAACTTTCTAAATAAAACAAAATTCCAAGTTACTATACAGGCGTCGAACCCGAGTACCCAGTACTCAATATTCTCACTGGTACATCGCCATACTCCAAAACAATTTTAAACATCGTCAGGACTACCTCCTCCTGAAAATAAACAAAGTGGACTGCCTCAAAACAACTTTCATCGCCTTTTATCTGCGCGCGACTAACAATCTATACATTTTCATGCCACCCGCCACGTACAGAGCTAAATCTCCGTCGATTTCATGTTCACAAAAACCTCCATATCATAAGTAGCTACTTCATAAAAAAATAATAGTAAATAAATGTATTACGACAGCATTCAGATTCACCAAAAACGAAGGGGCAAAATCGTTTTAAAATCAACACACTTTCTTATCAATAAATAATCAACATTACAAAACAAAAATTCCTCTTAATTTCGCTACAGAAATGCCATTTTAAAACGCGCACATAATTAATTTATTCATGTCACTGTCATGCCACAATTGACACAACAGAAGTTAATCCCAACTAAAGGCAGACGGTTCACAACAAAACTATACTAAACAATACTGTTACAAGTTGCAGGCTAGGTACGTTTGGGGATGACGGTCTTTGATAAAATAAAGAAAATAAAGCTAACCTAGTTTATTTACAACTGTATATACAAAAAAATCTATGTCTATAAAGATTTACCACAATAAATGCCAAACAGAACAAATAACTACTATTTCTACTATTTACATAAAGGGGAAAAAATACATCTACATAAGTTCTCTGTACATGGAAAGGTTACTAGTCACTCACAATGGTGGACCCAATGAAATAATACCGAAGAATCTTTCTGGCCTAGAATCACCTTCTTCCTACTACTTGCTGCGGTCCCACTCGCTGGACACCCTCGAACAGTCGTCGCAATCCAGTACTTGTCACTATCACTTCAGATCACACTAGGCACCTGCCAGCCAAAACTCTCTCGCTCTTGCTGCAGCTCCCCCTTATACACCCCAACCTCCTTCTTCTCGAATTATCTCGGCGGGTCTCTGTTCTCCAACCACCTGGAAAGATGTCGCTTCAAAGTCAAACACCACCCCGAGAGATAAAGAGGGAACAGGATCATTCCAGATCACTATATTTTCCCTCGGTTACCCGATAATGGGTGCAGGTGGTTATCATGGAGTAATACAATCACCCGAGGAGGTCTTTTAGCGCTGCCGCCACTGTATTGTATTTCGCCGCCCTGCCCGACAGCCATGGCGCCGAGGAGTGGGAAGGGGGGGGGTGTCCTAGCTCCGCCACCACAGTATCGTACTGCACCACCCAGCCAGACAGTCGCGGCTCGCAACACTGCCCCCTCCTCAAGTCTGTTCGTCCCGAGCAGACACAACAGACTCTGGTCCATCATAGAGAGCCAGTCTGTCAATATGCACAACCTTGGGTTTTCTTGTCCGAGCGCCCTTGAGAACTATCCGGAAGACCACATTATTTATCTTCTTGGCAATCTGATAAGGGCCTTCCCAGCATTTCTGTAGTTTTGGACAGTATCCTTTCCATCATTGTGGGTTATACAGCCACACCAGCTGTCCTTCTTGAAATGTCCTTTCAGGTCCCCTCCGATCATACCTTGTTTTCATCCGGTCGGTGGTGACTCTTAAATGTTGCCGAGCGAAGTCATGGACTGTGCTCAATTTGCGACGCACTTCGTCAGCATACACCATCTGTGAAACAGGCTGTTTTTAATCTGCTGGCCTCCCAAGCAGTAGATCACTTGGAAGACGAAGCTCTCGCCCTAACAGCATCTTCGAAGGTGTTACCCTTGTGGCTTCATGGACAGCTGACCGATATGCAAGGAGAAACAGGGGCACCTTGGAGTCCCAGTCGTTTTGATTGTCGGCTACAAAAATGGACAGATACTGTTCTAAGGTACGATTTAAACGCTCGACCATCCCATCCGACTGAGGATGCAAAGGAGTAGTCCGTGTCTTCTTCATTCCCAGAATTTTGGTCGTGGTGTCAGTACCAACTCTGTTTCACCTACCTTCAAGACCTCCAGTCGAGTGTCAATGCAGCATCCTAGTTTACGCAGAACATCTAGTCCCAGTAAACATGCATCAGCAATATCCGCTATGTAGACTTCATGTTCTAACTCTAGTTCACCCAATTTTAGTTATACACTTTTCTTCCCTTTCACCGGTGTTTTCTCACCAGTTACAGTGGTTAACATGCACACTCCAGTACTTTGATCATGTGATTGCTGGAGGAAAGGCCTAATGATGTCTGGCCTGACGACAGTAATGGTCGCCCCTGTATCTACAACCATCTGACAGGGTACATCATCCAGGCTGCCCTCTACCTGCAATGCATCAACTTCCTGTTTCACCGAACGTACTCGAAGGAATTGTGGGGCTTTACCTCCAGTAATCACCGACCTTCGCCCCTCAAGACCGGTGTTTACATGTTTCCCAAATTTTTGAACTAATTGGTTGGTCTCACCTGGTCCTGGGTCTTGATTTCTTCGCTGATACTGCCGACACTGGGCTCTCAGGTGTCCAGGTCGTCCACACTCCCAGCACTCTGGCCGCTTTCCTGGTCTAAGGCGGTGTTCCGAAGCTCCAACTCTGCTGGAAATGACGCTAATTGCTGTCTTAATTTCCTTCAGTGTATTCTCGATGCTATTCCCCTCTTCTTAGCATGTTACTTTCGCTGCTCGCACCACACGCCGATTCGCTGGCACCTGCCTTGCTGACTCGACTTCCAGTGCACGGGCTAGAGCATCTTGCATGGTACGAGGCGCTGCCAGGCGTACTGCTTGTCGCACCTCCAAGTCTGCAATGGCATCAACAAAGAACCCAATGGCAAGCACATCTCGCGCCTCCTCTGGACACCCCTCAAGTGACAGATGGGCTAGTCTCACAATGTCTTGCCAAAGTTCCTGAAGTGACTCCCCAG
>PNEQ01084911.1:0-12731 GCA_003012365.1 Medauroidea extradentata
CATACATACATACATACATACATACATACATACATACATACATACATACATACATACATACATACATACATACATACATACATACATACATACATACATACATACATACATACATACATACATACATACATATATCCTTTGTTAGCTGGAATACAACTGAGTAGAAAATTTACACGTTGCGACTGCAGTCGTGGCATAGGAATTCCGGTTTCCAGCCGCGTCTTACGAATTGGTCAATCGCAAGGGCCGCGCTGTCTGAATCGCGGCTTAGGAATCATACCTTTAAGGAGGTGAAAGGACCTGAAGTATGTTTTTGGTTAATTTTAACATATATAGAACCCTTCGGGATACAGTGTTGCTTTTTTCCGAATTCGACTCCAAATATGTGAAAAAAGGTAAAATATGTATGCGATTCATGATCAGTATGTATCGATCTCACTTAATTTGTATACATTGACACAATTTTTGCTTAACATTAATGCTAACTTAAATGCTTGAAATGTAGTGTATTGATTTTTCAAAATTTGACACGTATGGAGGTGAAAATTTACTGGATGAAGTGTGTTTTAATTAATCGTCTATATTGGTTTTAAAATCAATGGGTTATTGTCACGGTTTCCACTTAAATGAGACGCCCATACAATAATTTCGAAGTTCGAATCATACAGGGGTGAAAACACATGGAATGTGTTTTACAAAAATCCACTAGTGCTATCGAATCTGTCGAGTTATAGAGCTGTTTTTTGTTTTATGATGATGAATACGAAAATGCCTGTAAATATATTTCAGTTATTTTCAATATCTGAACTCTTAGGGTTGTGAAAGAGCGGGAAAAAATGTTTATTGAATCGTCGATTACGCTTTGACTTATTTGGTATATCCCACGAATTTTCGCGAAAATAATTCTGCAACAGTTTGTTTTAATGCATTGTGTGCATATAAGAAGCTCTGCTTCCTGGTTATTGGCTGAATGTATTATTACACAGACGTGGCCCATTTGACTGTGCCAACACCACATGTCTATGATTTGCGGGTAGAACCCTAGACGCTGAGTGTTATAAACAACCAATCGCTGACCATAAAACCGGGCTGCACATGTGCACAAAGCATTCAAACGAATTGTTTCAGAATTCTTTTCGCGAAAAATCGTGGGCTCTATCAATTGGTTATCGGCGTGATTTTCACCTCAACCGAATACTTATACAAATGTTTAATCTGTGATGGTAAGATTTTATGAAATTCAATTACTGAAGAAGTGAAAAGGCATAAGATTTGTTTTCATTTACCCCTATATATATATACACACACACCTAACCTGTTGAGATACTGAGGTGTGTTTTGCTACAAAATGATGCTTACGTAAATACGAAAATTTATTATCTCAGTTCTTATACTGAGAAAATAACTATGAAATACTCTAGGGGGAGGGGGTTTACTTAGTCTTAGTAAACCTTTCAAAGCAGACGATTCGAAAAAACAAGTACAGCCATAGATAAGTATCTTATAGGGACGTTATTATTCTGCATTTGTATCGTTACATATGAGTATGTAACCTCAATGTGCCCAGTAACGGAATATTTTATTTATTTTTAATGAACTTCCCAAGGTACATATATTGAGGGCACAGTCATCAATGATCGTACTCGAGATAAATAAGTCATCATACCACGTATACTACTTATACCATCTGAATACTCTCTTATATTCGTATACTTTTCTATGACTATTAATCTAGTCCGGCACAGTAATTAAAAGTGGCAGGTTTAGGATAGTTTTTAGCTATAGCTTCTTAGACGGTTGCAGCGTGAACTCAACCTGCAGCTTATTTATCCTAACACATAATAGCCGAGCCATTAATTTGGCATACAAAGAGGTCCTTCAGTTGAATAAATATACTATATTATAAGTAATACGTTCTGGCAATGCCACGGACGGACTGCGAAATTATACTTAGTTAGTTTGTTCGTCTTATGTGCGTTTCTATTCCACTCATCAGATTGCGATGAAATTTATGCAAAACAAATTGGGTGAGGGCAGGCAAAAAGAGGTAGAGGAACAGAAAATATACAAAAATAGTGAACAAATAAACATTTGTAAGTTGTGAGTGCACCCGCGAAGGCTCCCGCCAATTTTTTGGGGGGAAGCAGGGGGAAATTTCGAGTTAGGGGGGCAGAACGGGGTACCAAAAAAAATGTAATTTTGTAAAAAAAAATGTTGGTGAGTTGTGTAAGCGCCCACGAGTTTCTACCAAAGCAAATGTTTTGTACTTTATGGGAGGTGGGTGGCAAAACAAAGGTACAGAGGCAGAAAGGAGTGGCTAGAAAATTTCATGGGACAATTTTCCTTTTCAAAATTTTTCTAAAACACGCATTAATAATCTTTATCATAATTTTGCCCTGTTTTTAACTTTTAAAAACTTTTTGTTTCAGGAATATTATCGCAAAAATGGAAAACCTCGCAAACTGAGTTGCGAGAACCAGCTAGTCTATAATAAAGGACTAAAATAATTTGTAACATTTTTAGAGATTATGGTATATCGCGAAAATTTTTGTGTGAACTTAGCCTTGAAAACACTAACATAACGTGGATGTCTGCAGACCAATAACATACACTGAATATTACAGCAGCGGGGTTATTATTGGCTCAGTCAAATAGGGCACCAGCTCCACGTACAAGCGAAAGCCAGTCATCTTTTCATAAGCTGGACGTACGTTGAAGCCCAGCAAATAGTCAAGTTTTCCAGCGATAAACCATTATCTCTAAACATTTTACTATCATTGTGTTTAGAAAGCGCTTAAATATTATCTTATATATATATTCTCGGTAAATTGGCAAACTACAGCCAAACAACAAGGGGGTCAAGCAAAATACATTGTTAGATAGGCGAGTGTCCAGACCTGTTCTTCTACGACCGTGGTTACGACAGTATATTGTTCTGAGGTTATGTTTGGTTTAACTGTTTAACCTATGTACAAAAGGTAAACAGAGGAAAGTAGCTGGAGACACGTCAAATTTACATTATATTTTTTAATTCACTTGTTTACAAATTAAAAGTTGCGTCGGTCGCGATAAACATAACCTTTTGAAAGCTCCACGTACCTCGTCCCAAAGCTTGTAACACACTCATATGTTGGTGCTATGTGTTATGTGGTGACAAAAATTCTTCGTGACACAATACATTTAAACCAATATTACACTGTATGGAACGTGGCAAGGGATTTAAAAAAAGTTACTTTTACCACGAACACCCATGTGCCTGCTTCATGCATACAAGAGTTCTGGAAATGTCATACATTCTTTTTTCCGTTGCAAATATATTGAAGGGCTCATATTTTAATATGAAACTATTTTTACTTATATGTAGCCAACAAAACATTTTAATAACTTAATTTCCGCTGCTGCAACATAACACGGGGTGGTCAGCCATCTTGTGCGCAATGCTTGTTGACGTTTAACGAGCCAATCACAGCAGGGCACAGATATTGTTGTTTATGTGAAGAACCTTTACAACTTGTTCTGTTTGAATAGAAAGCAGCAACGATATGAACTACTTCAGACACCGTGTGACCACACGTACAGCTGAGCAAGTTTTAATTTAAATTAGATCCGAGGTCTGTGTAACCGCGGCCTTAGACTACTTTACTGGTGTCTCTTGAATGCGAAAAACACAACAATGGCCCGCTGGGTTCAAGGTATATCGACGGTTAATTGAAAAAACTTTTCACCATGTTTCAACCCTTTTGACCTCCTTATGTGGCGAATTTCGAAAATTCCTTAAATTACTTTCAAGGTATTTGAATAAGCATTAATCTTAAACAAAAATCACGTCGCTATATAAAAATCAATGGGATCGATATATAAATCGATTGTGAATCCCATTTTACCCCTTATTTAACCTCTTGAGGGTCGAATACGGAAAATATATTTTAATGGTACTTGTAATATTTACAAAAGTATCAATTTAAATCAAAGAGCACTTCGATATCTCTATTGGTTCGATAGATATGGAGGGATAATCGAAAACACATGTCACGTATTTTCACACCCTTAATTAAAGAATTTAGAAACGTAATGGAGTCTTGCCATAGACATATGTATACGTAACCAATTAAAGTAAAAATCACGACGATAGCCAATTGTGATTCAAAGATGTAGACGATTAATAAAAAACACCTTTTGCCTCTTTTTACTGCCTGGGGGTCGATTAAAAAAAAATCCTAGAACTACTTATTGGGTATTTACGTAAGCAATATTTTGAAGTGAATATCAACTCTATATACCGAAGTTGAATCGAAAAACATTTAATGTCTTTTCACCCCCTTAAATGTTGAATTTCGAATAATCCGTAAATTGGCCAATATGCATTTTTATGAGCGTCCTATTAAAGCAAAAATCACGATGATAGGCTGTCGGGTTCGAGCTTTATAGGCGTTCCTACGGAAATACATTCCGCCCTCTTTCATCCCCTTAGAGGTCGAATTTCGAAAAATCACTTCTTAGTGCTCGCCTACGACATGAGGGGAACCCACACAAAAATTTTACTAATCAAGGTTCAGTGGTTTGGGCTGCAGTTTGATGTGTCAGTCAGTCAGTGTTCATTTTTATTTATGTGTGTATAGAGATTATAGCAAGAAGTGTACATTACTTACGCTGAAATTAATTTATTTGAAATAATTATTATTAAATCATAATTTAAATCACACAATGTCGAAGTGCAGTTCATCATTTATGCATGCATATTTTTAAATACGTAATTTAATTCTGAGCTGAGAACAACACACTACAAATTTTATATGATAGATTGTTGCATGTATTCATTTCAGCATAGAACTTCCATCTTCAACTGAATTTATCGAACTGTTTGTAACATAATATACTACGATTATCTGTTAATGATTTATATGTGCCTCTTACGGAATGTTTGTCACGTTCATAGTATTTGAAATTGTTGTATTTTTTATTACATTTTACCAAATAACCGTTTCAATAAATGTAATGTCACAAAATATAACTTAACAATAATGAGGATACTACAGCCGTTCCAAGTTCCGCATGGGACACTCGAACAACGAAAAACCAACCATTGTGTCCAAGTTAAGTTATTTTGCTGACTAATGGAGATTCATTGTTCATATTATGTTATACATTTTTCGGAATACAATAGAGTATATTGATTGAATGTGGTTCCGTTCGGGACAATAAGGCTCATAATCCTAGAATGGTTTGACTAGATTATTTCCATTTTGTCACTGGATACCGAAAAAAAAAAACGTTTTCTTTCTGTCATTCTACAATTTCATCTATCGCGTAACTAATATGTAATGTTCCTGTATGTAATTTTGGTGTACCTATATGAAGCATTTATCGATGCTTAAGAAGTTTGAGACATTTATGCACGGAGATATGTCTTCATTTGTCGTAAAGCACTAAAAAATGCATGTACCTCCTGTAGCAGCTGAAGCAGTAGACACATTAGAATCTACACATGACCGAAAATAATTCTTCCTTTACATGGCAATCCCTCAGAGCATCGACGATGCACTGCATATCAACAACAAGTTGAGTCGCATGTGTTAGTAAGTAGAAATATTCTTTGTGTATACCAGTATGTTCACGTATACGCCACTCTTTTTGCTACATGTATCTAAACACTTTCCAAAGAGAGAGATAGAAAATAGAAAGAGAGAGAGAGAAAGTACAATTTAATTTTCCGGTTGTTCAAAGCCGGCTTAAATTACATTTTATGAATGGGTTAATAACTGGAAAAAAATAGTGCTGAAATCGTCCCTCATTCAACTTGACATGAGATGATGTATGATGAGAATACTCGTACCTATTTAGTGACACTACTACGCTCAATTCTCGTTGACTTTTTGGTTACCATATATCAGAAGAAGAGCACATGTTCAGAGCAGTGAGGCACATAATGTAGCAATATGTGGTCTTAAACAACTCACGACGAATGCATCTTCGCTTTCGTTTTTCCGAAAATTATATGAGGGCGGCGGCACAAGCTTGTCGGGGACTTCTTTATAAACTGCACCAATTTATATATTCGGTTATTCGGTTTATTATTGAAACATACATGTAATGGTTGGGAAGTGTGAAAGTCAACAAGCTGCAAGCTGTATGTAGCCTTTTACTAACGGAATGCATTCTGTAAATTAGTGCTTCACATTAAAATTAAGTTAAAACCGACATATCCTATCATCTCTGAACACGTTGCTGTGTTAAAATCGTACAATCATGAAGCCGCTAGTTAAAATTCTGAGCAAACACATTACACGTGAACCTTGATTAGCTACTTCCCTTCATTGTCGTAAAGTTTATTTGCGACCGGACATGCTCACGCACGTATTACCTTACATTTAATATAATTGAATATTTGAGAAGTGATTAAACCCAGTCAGAAAGCATAAAACAAACACAACGTGTACAAAAATTATTAAGAGGCGCAAAAAGGACTAGAAAATGATAAAAATATTATAAACAAGCGCCTTGAAATTTGCCTGTAATGTTAGGGGGAGAGGTCATCTCAATGCAGTAGCAAATACTTTTTTTTTTCACTTCTTTAGGAGACAAATTTCTAAAATCTTAAAAATCATATATTAGCGTTTAGCCGTTCGTATGAGTATTCAATTAAAATTGGAATAAAAACCATAGATCGTTGAATTAAAGCAATGTCGGCGATATACGAAAGTGAATTCCCTTTCCTTACACAGTTGAAAGGTGGAGTTTTATCCGGAAAGTATTTATGAATTTTTATGTAACTATCATCCCGAAGAGAAAATCATATATACATCTAGACTGGGTCGATGTATAGCGAGAATCCATTAAAAACACAATTTCCGCCTCGTCGCCTCTTTTGGTTCGAATTATGTGTATGTGTATATATATATATATATATATATATATATATATATATATATATATATATATCGATTTGTTAGACATACCTAGATAAAGATATTTGTATCAAACACCCTAAAGCGGAATATTCACAATAGAGCTCCGCGGCGTGGCACGGCCGTCAGTGGACGCCGGGCCCTTGAGAAGCCAATCCAAAATACAGCGATCAAATATCGCCAGCAATCGTCAGTGCAGTTTTGTTCAACACTAAAGAAATATAAATATAGGCTGTATATGTGTCGCAAAAATAGAAACGAAATATTCTGTAAATTATAGTTCGTCTTATATGCGAATTATAATTAGTGTAAAACCATTTTAAATATCGACACATTTTGACACACCACAGAACACAATTTCAAATAACAATTAATCTGAAAGTTAGAATACAATTATTAATGTAATTTATCAAAATTAACGAAAAGAAAACGTATACAGGTTATATTTATTTAAGAGTGTGTGGTAGATAAATAAACGCTGAAAACGTCAATTGATTTTCACACTTTTTTCGAAGCCAATATGGATAAAATACTCAATGACAATCCTAGATAATGGTATTTGCCAACTTAATTAGTAAATATTTATCCAGAATTTCTAGTTCGTTACGCATGATCTCTTGCGCCGCAGTTAAATGCACGAGGTTGCGGCGTCAGAGATTGTGCCTCAGAAGTTTGTAACACTGGAAACAATTTTGTTCGAAACGTTAGCTAATACTATTGTCAAGATTGCTATTGTTTAATTTTCGCAAATTAGTTTCAAGAAACCTACGGTTATAGATAAATACTTTTAGCGTTGAATTATGTACCACGTCCTCTTAAGTAAACTATATATACTTAAAAATCACGTATCTTCTGTTAATGATGGCGGCTTCAATGTTTACAAAACTTTCCTTTTTTTTTTCCACCTTAGTGCCCGACGTCGCCAAATCCAAATTCTGCGATGGCTCCAATGTTCGTGACGCTCACTGCTGGCGTCAACTTTCTGATTGGCTAATACTCTTCGTGCCGCGTCGCGAAGTTCTATTGTGAATTCTGCTTTACAAATTTGATTGGTTTGCTTGTATGCGAACATTGAAAACTATATATTGCATTGGCCCTACTGCTATAACAGAAGGCTTTCTTGAAATTCAAACAGAAATAAAATTTTTAAAATTACGTCAATGATTTTTAAATGAATGTTCAGTAGCATGAAATTACTGAAAGCCGAAGTAAACATATTTTTTGTAAAGAACAGTATAACGTACTGCAACTAAAATATGAGTGACAGAATCGTATCGTTGGTGTATGGTGGTGACGAAGTTAATTCTAAAATAACCTCGTTTAATTATTTATACGAAAAAAACTTAAAGGTATTTTTGAAAGGGAAAACATACAAAAATTAATGAAAGTAAACATATTTTGAATAAAATTCAAATATTGGAATCGTCCTCTGTCGAAAGAAACAAGCGTACCGAACAAATGTTTTCAGGAATGTCGCGAACGCAAAATCCGTCGCTGCTGCACTCTATGAGCGACTCGAATAACTAAACACTTCAAGAAACACGATGTTACCCGTAGTTTAGCGAACAGAGAAGAGAATACAAAATAAAGGAATGGAATTTAAGATAAATATATTTTAGGGCAAGTGACTTTTAGGTCAAGTGACTTTTAGGAAAAGTGACTTTTAGGGCAAGTGCCTTTTAGGGTAAGTGACGTTTAGGCCAAGTGACTTTTAGGGCAAGTGACTTTTAGGCCGAGTGACTTTTAGGCCAAATGACGTTTAGGGCAAGTGACGTTTAGGGCAAATGACTTTTAGGGCGAGTGACTTTTACGGCAAGTCACGTTTAGGCCAAGTGACTTTTAGGGCAAGTGATGTTTAGGCCAAGAGACTTTTAGAGCAAGTGACTTTTAGGTCAAGTGACGTTTAGGTCAAGTGACGCTTAGATCAAGTGATGTTTAGGCCAAGTGACGTTTAGGCCAAGTGACGTTTAGACCAAGTGACTTTTAGGCCAAGTGACGTTTAGGCCATGTAAAGTTTAGGCCAAATGACCTTTAGAGCAAGTGACGTTTAGGTGAAGTGACGTTTAGGCCAAGTGACTTTTAGGGTATATGACTTTTAGGGCAAGTGACGTTTAGACCAAGTGATGCTTAGGGCAAGTGACTGTAGGATTGTATTAAAATTTTAGGGCAAATGACTTTAGGGCAAATGGTTTTTAGGGCAAATGACGCGCTTCGCCCGAATGACCTATATCGTCCATTTATGCAAGAAAACTACATTTTTTCTTTATCAACACAAGAATTACAAGCATTGTCAAAACTTAACCACTTAACAAACTACTTATGACCTCTTTTTCGCAAAACTTTTTCCAACAAATAGTCTTTATCATCTGTATTGTCTTAAGAATCTCTGTATTATAGTACACGCCCTTAATGAACTCGTTTTGTAAATCTTTTATTCTGTATGTTATGGGATTTGTGTGAAATATTTCGAACACTTCAAAAAACCAGTTAGGTGTATAACCCTTTAAATAATTTCTTAAGCTTTGCTAATACGAACTTGATCCCCGACAATAAAATTTTGTTTAGTAGTTTTTCTTTTTTACCATACACATTGATTAGAATTGACATTTCATTCTTTTAATTTTCATCAGTTGGTTTCGTTCTAATTGATCTGTGAACAATGTTATTGTATTCACTTATTAATTATGGTAATATATCCATCGATTTATAGCTTCCACGAATAGTAAACGTCTTTCACATTTGTTCAATTTCTGTTAAACCTCTCTACGACACTAGATTTCTTGTCACTGTATGTAGAGTGTTGTGTTACCTTGTTATTACTCAATAATTTTTTTAACAATTTATATAACAATATTTTCCATTATATGTGGGCAGATGTTTTGGTTTACGTCAGTTTAATATACTTTTAAATGCCAGTGAAATATTTTCACCTGTTTTATCTTCAACTGGTATCACCCATGCAAACTTGGGAAAAACATCAATCACAGTTAACATATATTTAAATATTTTGCTAATTTTGTGTATATCTTTTAGAGTACCAGAGTTCGTTTCCAGTAAATCAGCTTGCCAAAGATCATCGAGACCATAAGATAGAACAGTTCTTCTAGGAACATTTGTTTTGCTGGTTTATGGATTTCGTTTGCAATATCATGTTTAATGTTTCCACCCATGAAAATGCTCTTTTTGGTACTACAACATCTACTAATATATTAAATTACATATATATTTTTTTTTAATTTTTGTTTTATAAAAAATTTTATCACTTAGTGTGCGTTTTCTACATTTGAGGCAGTATACATATAAGTTATCATTTTCATTTATACATGCAATAAATGATGAACACAAAGAACTGTTGAATACATCGATTGAATTGATCGAGTGAACTTATTAAGAGCGAGATTCACCTCATTTTTCAACGTCTTTTTTTATTTCTATATTTGTACCAGATATATTTTTCTTATTTTAGACGTAAACTGTGATTAAATCTTCATCTTAGGAAATTTTGATACCTCTTATAGTTTTTGTGTAATGAGTTGTAAAAGTCAAAATTTGTACTTTACAGTTTTATGCATGCCACAAAAACCAACTGACATACCCAATCGAAAAAATTCACAACATATACAATGTTGTAGGTTATGAATTGACATATATAATAAAATACTAAAAATAATAAAAATGCTGAATTTTGAAATGAAAATTTAAAAATTTCAACAATTTTTTTAAAGAATACATAATTACATATTCTTTGTATTTATATGTGTCAAATCACAGCCTACAACATTGCTATATGCTGTGAATTTTTTCGGTTTGGTATGTCAGTTGATTTTAGTGGCGTGTATAAAACCGAAAAGTGCAAATTTCGATGTTTATGACTCATTACGCAAAAACTATAAGAGATACCAAAATTTTCTTAGAGGAATATTTGGTCACAATTTATGTCTTAAAATAAGAAGAAAAAATATCTGGTTCAAATATAAAAATAATAAAAGACGTTGAAAACTGACGTGACCGCCCCGTTAATAATAATTTTTTTTTTTAAATTTTGATATATAGTAAATGGTTAATGCGAAGGAAGTTGAAAAAAATTTAGAAAGAAGAAGGCTACTAATTGAAAAGTTCAAATCTGTGAAAAAACTTTAAATAGTTTAATATGCTTGAAATAAAAAAAAAACAAGAACAACCAATGATAGATGCAATACATGATTTTGGACAAAAAATAGCAAATTGTACTCATGAAAATGAACATTTAACTCAGGAGCTTGTTCCAATGGCTGTTAGAAATTTAGACTATACACGAACCCTTACAGAAACATATTTCGAAAAAGATTTCTTTGCTCAGAGACAGCATTAAACGATCGTTAACGAGCACCAATGAACGTGAACGAACGTCAACAAATATCATCGAACAACATCGAACGATCCAACGAAGTGTCTAAGCATTTTATGGCAGAAAGAGCACCATTAACTAACGATAGTTCTAAAATTGTACTACATACATACTATACAAATTATGACTATCAAAACTATGGTCAAATTCTAACAGATACGAATGCAGTTTTTGTAAATAATGATCCGGAATCAAAACGTCCGAAATCAAGTATTATCAGCAAATGGAAAAATATTGTGAAACAAGTGTATAAGATTAAGAAAATACTACTACTACATATATCTAACATCAAGCCTACACACTGAAACAAGTATTAAAAAGTACACAAGTCTCCCAAAAGAATACACATGGATGGATGATTTTAGAAAACTCATTGATCAACTTCTCGTAATTCATAATGAAGAGAATGCTGTTGCAATGAGAAAGTAGTGTTAAATGAATATGCTCAATAACAAGTTTACTGACTTTGTTTTGTATAATAAAATGATAATACCATATCTCATACGAATATTAGACACAATACCACCTCCTATCTGGGAATCAGAACATCATGGTAAGGGATTGCTCGATGTCATAATTAATTATCTACAATTTGAACTACGTAACTATATAAACATGACATCGCTTTCGTGTAAAAATGTACAACGAATATAAACTGTGTTGTAAATGCCAATGCAATTTTTCATTTACACAATAGTTATGTTCCTCCTCTAAAAAAATTACCAATAAATTTAAAATAAGAATATTACTCTCCCCCATGTGGCATTCTAACCTCAAATTACGGCCGCCATGATTGATTTGCAGCCTAAGAAATTTTTAAGGAAGGTCAGAGGACACCTTAAGAAATTCTTAGTTTTTCCTTAGGTTTCACTCACTTTTCGTCTCTGGGATGAAAATATCTCACAGTCCACTCAGAGTCCTTAAAATTTTCTCAATATGACAGCAATCGGCCCTAAGGGGGAGAAAAGACGTGAAATTTGTTCCCTTTATTCCTCTACATCTAACTAACCAACTGAGATATCGAAGTGCTCTTTGCTTTAGATTAATGCTTATGTAAATATTTGTATACTACTTTAATATATTTTCCGAATTCGGCCCCAAAGGGGTAAAGAAAGGGTAAAATGTGTGACGCCTCTGGGTCGTGTCAGGTGGGATGTCACAATATAAAGTTGCCCGACTTTTACCTGTTGGTGTGGGTGAGTGGGTCGGCGACCATGGGCCTTCCTGTCCTGACTCCGATGGCGTGTGTAGAGAGTAGCGTCGTCCCTCGAAGCTGCTGCAGCGTCCTCGGCGTGTGCTGTTGAGAGACATCCACTACCACTACTGAAATGAATGTTGGAGATACAGATGACTCTTAAGGTACGGTTTATTGTGGTCACTCGTCCTAGAGCTGACCACCATGTACCACGCTACTGTTCTCGCCCGTAGCACTCGTAAGC
>PNEQ01084912.1:7343-17934 GCA_003012365.1 Medauroidea extradentata
AAAAAAAAAAAAAAAAAAAAAAAAAAAAAAAAAAAAAAAAAAAAAAAAAAAAAAAAAACTACACCATGCCCTGTCACCTACAATCTAGCAGTACACTACACCGTACCTAATAAAAACCTGCAGCTTGCCTACAGTCCTCTCTAGGCCCACTTTCCATTGTCTTCGCTGTAACTAAACTATCCTACTCCTGTCAGCAAAGAGTCAAACATAATTTCCACCTAGCATTACACCCTCTTGAGCTTTCAAGCCTCCCCAAGGGGGCACAAAGTCCTAGCCTGGCACTGCTAGTTGCCACCTCTGTCTTCACACCAGATATCACAGAACAATCCAGGAGCAGAACTCAAAATTCCCAGGGGGTTGGTATAAAGTTTTTTCTAATTTTCATCTGCAAGGAGGCACATTGGTCACCATCTTGAATGATAATATTAAGAGTTTTGCTTTTATAAAATGACTTTAAAAATAATATTACTAAAATAAAGAACATGTAAAATTGTTGTGTGTGAGCAGGTAGGCTTTGAAGGTTTGTCCCTGCTTCATGGATTCAGATGGAGGCATTATACCCTTGCCCCCTTTTGTTACTGTGTCCCTAGAACCATTGTTCCTATCACTGTAGTCACGCACACCCTTCTCGGTCACCATATGATCTTCTCCTTCCTTCTCCAAGGGACTTTGCCAAAACCCCTGCAATAGCTGCCTCTCTTACTTTGGCGTCTCTCCTGCACTCAGTTCCTGTGCTAAGATCACCAACAAACTTGTAAGAGCATGCACATTCAACTCATGCGTGATGGATATAGCAAAGACAGTCCAACCACGTCACACCATACCTCCCCATGCACAACACAGCAAAGGTATTCCTACTCAGAATTCGTACTACTTGCTCCGCACTTCCAGCTGCTGACATACCGTTCCGTTTTTTGTGTGCTGCTCCTTTACAATGAAACAACATAAGGCAAACAAAAAGGGAAATACTGCCTAATTTTCTGCCATCATTGTGGTGTTCAAATCAATACCTATACCAATGAAAAATTAATTGATAGAAATCTGACATATGAATACTACCCGTAGCAATACAGCTTGTGATAAGCTACCTACTGTATATCTTTTATGTCCAAAATGTTGAATGTTGGATTTTTGTAAATGTACTAATTAAAGTAGAATGATTTGATAAAAATACAGTATTGTATTTGATTTTAGTGTATATACAGGATTTTAAATATCTAATACAAATTTATTTCATCACATTGTAAAAGTAGATTTCGTTAAGAGATGAGCCATTTAATTTTTACAAAAAAAAAATTCTATCTACAGGGCAATATGCTGCAGCCACATATTATGTAATCAGGTTTGAGAAAAAAATTTTATTACCTTATTTAATAATTCACACTGGTTAACAATTGAAACCGACTGCAGTGTCGTAGATAAGACAATAAGGAGAAGATACCTAGACAAGTCCATTTCACTGACAAATGTGAAAAGGTGTGTACTTTGTGGTATTTTAACACTACCTGTTCAGTAACAGTGGAGTGACCAGAAACTACTGAAGGGAGGTTGCTTAATTTTCCATCATATTACTGAATTCATGACCTTTGCCATCTGAAGCAAGAGGGTGGAGGGAGTGGCAGGAGGCCCCTTGCCCTAATCTCTGAGAAAAAAATTACTGTCGATTCTTTAATTTTTAGCTGTAAAATTGTTCTGTATTAACAGTGGTACTAGTTTATATTACTGTAAGGATTTGTAACACACAATGTTGTTTATGCAAAATGTGCATAGTGTTTACAATAATTTTAAAAAGTAGTCTGCAAATACTATTTCTTAAAATATTTATTCAGACATTAATGGCTCCAAACAATTCTTTGCATCAGGCCTGCACTACCTGTACTTATTTCTTTCTTATGAAGTTATTGAAGTGTCTATTTAGACATTTTAAGCTCTACATCATCTCTGAAAAACCTTTATTGTAAAAGTTACTCTATGATTCCTGATTTAAAAAGTTTGAACTTACACTACGTACTGTTTTATGCTCAATAAAACTTATGGAGAAGTTTAATTTCTAACTATTTGCTATAGAATACTGTAGCAATAACAATACATAAATAGTACTTAGCAAATTATTCATGATAGTTCAGTTGCAGCTTTAAAATCTACATTTGACAAATTTTACATGTACACTTCTTTGTACAAGGAAGTTAATAATTTGCACCAATCACTCAATTTGGTAGAATGCTATCTAGTGTTCATATCTGTGTACACATTTGATGTTTTCCACAATAGTTTACACTGCAAAGAAATTTGTTTGTGTAGACTTTTAATGAAGTAGTGTAAAACACATTCATTTTATAAAACTGCACATGTGAAACTAAGTTTTTCAAGTCCTGAATACATAAATTGCCTCAATTTACTTTTTTTGACAAACAAAAAGTGGTACTGTCACTAAGAATCACATTCTCTGAAAAAAAAAAAACCCTTCCATTAGAGCTTCCGTTGAAAATCCATGCATAACTAAGATTAAATAATGAACATAGCACCTGCAACAACAGTAACCAGTATAGCGTGTGAATGTAATGACGTGAAAAAATTTTCTCGAACGTCTACATCTGCAGACTTGTGCAATGGTTCTCACAGACTTTTTTCTACTTCAACACACAGTCGTGGTTGCTCAGTTTGTTTTGCATCACACATCTTGTTTTCTTGAGCTGGCAATATTCTCCCAGTATTGTGTATGTAGGTGCTGCCACTAATGTTTTTACCAACATTCATACCCATTTACAAAAAGTTATTCTGAGGCTATCTAGCCAGGTGTGTGCCTCAGATAGACCAGCCTACCATACCCTCACCCAGGCCAGCCTTCTCTCACTTCGTCGGAGATCGAGTGCCAGACCTCTCGCCTCCCACCAAAGTGATCTGGGTTCTGTTCCTGGCAAGGTCAGACCCGGACCTTTATGTTACCGCAGACCAAAATCTCTCACCCTCACCTCATCCATCATGATATGTACACGCCTACTATATAACTGATTATAAAATCTGTCCAGATCTGAAACTGGCCATTTCAGACATCAGAAATAGGGAAATATAGAATGGCCAAGATTTTGCCCCCCTCCTCCCAGAGCCCCACACCCCTGGGGGGCCCTACGCCGGCAGACTCACAGCCGCTGGGTAATGGACCTGCGAAAATAATACCACTTTAGACAACTTCAAATCACTGCACTTTGAGTAGGTGCTGCAGGTGCGATATGGAAATACTGTATAAAACCCTGATGGTTATTTTTGAAAATTGATGCTGAAATATAGCGTTAAAAAAAGTAGTTACAGTATCAGTTTTACACTTATCGCTACTTTGTCACATAAAAGTTTGTATTTCGCCAACATATATTTTTTTCATGGCTACCAATCATTGAAAATTAACATAGCAAACTCCAGCAAATCTTATTCCTCGACATCGCGTTGTAGGTGCGTGGCATATCAGTACGGTTTTACACAGTTACTTTGAATAACTATACTGTATTTTGTTAGTAAAAACGTCACCTGATTTTAACAAACGTATAAAATTACATTCCCTGATTTTAACAAACACATTATTTTGAGGATGTATGGTTACATTCATTTATATATACACACACATGCATGCATTTGTATGAATGCACATTCACGTACACATTCCCATTTCATATTGAAATTACTGAAATAGTTCTTATCAGTTGTGGTTGCAACGATTACAAGGGGCCCCACAAAGGCTAGAGCCGCCACTGAACTGCCTAATAAAAAGGCTATTATTTCAGAAACATTTTTAATAAGTTAATAGTGAATTCAATTCTTTATTGGCTTTATCAGGTAGCTTACAGACTCACTTATCCAAATTAATGATTTATGACACTAAGATTGTATACAAACACGGATAGGTCTGTGTGTGCTAATAGTCAAGGTAGAGCAACTTATTTTTAACAGCCAAATATCCATAATAAGATATGTTTATATAGAGAATCATCAGTAACTTAAATGATGTTCGAGGATGCTATACAATATCAATATTAATAATATTTCTTCACATACAATCGGGCTACTGCCCTCGGACAGGGTTTCTTCCAATCAGTATCTGTTTCTCCTTCCTTCTCCCTCACCATTCTCTTAAACATCTCAACACTCTTCGCCACCATGCAATTACCGCAGCCGAATTCCATTCACTCACAGTCGTGACCATGATGCGAGTTTTTACCTTACCCTTCTTCTCTCCCTATATAACTTCTAATAGTTGTCCTTCCTCCCCTTGTAATGCCCTTTTTCCAATATGACACCAAGTTTCCCCCTCTCTCCTCTCTCTCCATGTAGTACCTGGCACATCCTCATCAACATTTCCATCCACCTTCTTGATCATCTTTGAGGGCTGATTTCTTGTCCTGTCCTCTCCTTGCCTAACACTATTTCCCTTCCCCCACATTGCCACATCCTTCTCTGGACACCCCTAATTTTACTTTCTTCCACCCCATGGTATAAATACCGTATTTTAGACAAACTGTGCAACACAGGGCACACTATGGTAGTACAAACTACTACTTCCTCTAAGCTCTATCAACAGTCCCAAAGCCTGCCTGCCATTCTGTACCTCTCCCTACCTGCTCTGCCCAGCCAAGTCCTCCTAAAAATAACTTTCAGGTATTTGTAGTTACTAACCTCGCTTATCACCTCCCCCCCCCCCCCCAACCCACCAGTATTCTATCCTACTACCCTTCTTTCTCTTGGTGAATCACACTATGTCTTTCACATATTGATTCTCATCCTTAACTTTTCGTGCATTTTTCTAAGGCCCTCAGATCTCCCTTACTTTCCCATACAAAACACAATAATCCTCAAAAATCAGACTTCCCGCTATTTCTTTGCCTACATTGTTTATGACAATAAAGAGCCAAGTCAAGTCGTTTATTACAAATGAACTACAGTTTCGAGCTCGCACAGAACCAATATAACACTGAAAAATAACGTATTGCTACACTTATCACAATAGTCACGTACACATTTATTGTAGTTGTCCAATGCTATGTACTTATCAACATGTATCATTAAAATTTACGTAAAACAATTTGCTACCTATAACCAAATGAGTCCCTAGGCAGAGTTATTTCACAGCATAAAATTGAGTACACAAATTCGAACTTTACATAAGGACTCCAAATCTTCTTTTGATTATTTATTACACATTTTATAAATAAAAACTTCAATTAACCCTATACAGACAACAGCATAACAGGACTGATGAATAGGTGGCTACCGGCGGCAATTTGTAGAACTAAATTGGACACTAAGGGTGCCAACTTTTCTCGCCGGAGTCCAGACCTCTCCTTCTAAGACAGTGGTTTTGGTGACTGCAGAAAATGTAACACACATTATGAGTTCATTAGTATTTAGGTAGATACTTAAGCTTAACTTTATGTTATTATTTATTTTGGTTTCGAACTGATTATTAATACTATTTTTTAACTACTTCGAACTTAGTGATGGTAAAAAAATTCTCTGTATAATAAAAGTAATTATTTAAAGATATGGAAAAATGTATCACCATATTGCTTAAAAAGAATTTGCTATTCATTAAATGGGCATTCTTTTGTAACGGATGTGAAGACAATTTAGCTACGAGAAACACAAAAAATTAATACTTAAATCTCTTTCCTGATCTGGATAATATATAGGTAATTATAGTGCGTACCCTCCTCAACAGTTTTATGAAAATACAATGATCTTACTTCATCATAATGTTAAAAATTTACCTGTAACGGATGTGACTAAAATTTTAACCGTCCTTTCAAAGTTCGTCACCATATGGGCTGAACACTGTTAAAGTAATAAAATTAAACACAGCTTTTTTAATTGTATCAATAACTTAATATAACACCCTCAGAATATCTTGATTCATTAATAGCAACAGCTCCAGAAAACTTATACATTGTCCAATCATGAGCAAGAAACAAAATCTTTGGTTTTTCTAACACCTTCAGTATATCTTGAAATGACACTAACTTATTCACAAACCTCAACAGCTTCAGAAAACTGAAATACTGTCTGATAATGACCATGTAACATCCACAGTATATCTTGAGATGACACTTTCCTCTTATTACTTTCATTTATAACAAATGTTTTTGCTATTATTGTGCATTTTCATACATAATATTTATATCAATGTCCCCGTCTTCATACGCGTTACTCTGGCACACCCCAGCATACCGGTAAGTGTTTATTCTCGAACTCAATAGCTGGACAAGAACATATGTTCCAGGGGAAAGATGCTCTAAAAGTTCGATAGTATGGCTTGAACTTGGCATAACACCTTCAGCATGTGTTATGATGTATGCCTAGCACACCCTCCCACTAGTCCATCTGCTGCACTGTACTCATTTAGTACGGCCTACACTCAGTGCGTGTTGTAAATGATAAATATTACCTTTAACAATATGTTTTTTTAAATTTACTATAGAATTGCAAACCTTTTTCAAGTGTCTCGTTTGAATGTTTTTAAAAATGTGGTTTCATATTTGTTTGTAATTTTTAGTTGCCATTATTCATTTGCATCAGTATTGCATCAGCTATGCTATGTGTATTGTATCCTTCTGCTTGAACATGATGCAACAGGGAACTATAATCCAAAATAAGACATTTTAAAATACAAATAATGTTTTAATATGTTTTGCTGTTTTTCCAGTGTCCATTTTGTATTGTGTAACTTTGTTCCACTAAATGTTTTGTATGGGAACTACTTTGCACCGAGGCTCCCTCGTGAGGCTGGCTTGGCGATGCCAAACGCCATGTTAGTAGTCAGAACTTGATGCGAGGAGGAGATAGACGTTTTTGTCTACCCCGGGTCCTTCACCAGTTTTTGCATCAGCCATTTTTAGTTTCAATAATTTAGATCTTAATTACCGGAACCTTTCTTGTTGTTTTTGACCTGGGGCTCCTCACCCCCTGCCGGCCGTTTCGTCCATGGGCTTAATTTCGCTCATTAAGTCCACTGCCAGCCTAGTGCTGTTTTGCCACGTAACCTACTGGAGAGGTTTGTGCTCCACGCCCGCTTAGCTGGCATTGGAATTAGTCATTATTCTACTTTTATTTTTAGCCCGATTTACTCGATTTCACAATTTCTTTCTTTCAAGATATTCTTTCCACATTTCATCATTTTCTTTCCTCTTTGCTCTGCACTTTGCCATTCTGTTGGGTAATACCTGTGCCATCTGGAACAAAACCATATTATAAGTCTACTCAGATAACAGTAAAGAGATTAAGTTACAGAGTTTTTGGCTTAGTCACATCCGTTACAATTGTTAGAGAGTCAAAAATTACCATTTAAAACATTACTTGAAAATGTATTAATAGGACCATCAAATAGTAAGTTACCACAACCTCTCTTTCACAGTGTATGAACCCAGTGGATTGTAGTATTAAAGTAACATGTTTTGTGTAATGGATGTGACATGAAACATCTGCAAGAAAATGTAGGAAAAGTAAGGAGTTCTACTAACCTTACTTAAATGAAATTGAAGGGTGATATTCACAAACTAGTGATTATTCCTCCCTCCAAACAGTTGTTAACCTGCACGAATAAAACATGCCATAACATAAGATTTATAACAGCTGTTTTCTGACACCAACAATACCATGACAACTACCACCTTTATGAGTGAAAATTAAGTACCTAAGAGGAAAAAAAAGTAAAAAATATATCACTTGATTGGTTTGGTTCTTTTACTAAACAAAAATTAGTAAATACATACAATAACAAATTTTAATTTTTTACTGTTGAGGTAAACTTTATAAAAGAATGCCTGTAAAGTGTTACAGCTCCATGTTTGTTTTATATTGAGGAATTTAATAAAATGTTTAGTAAATATTTGTAATTTGTTACACGTATACAACTGTGCAAGTCACCACATTGCCATTATTTAAACCAGAATGTATTGTGTTGCATGCATGTATTATAAAATTAAATTCACTTGGGGTCTATTTTTGTACGAGGGTTATTTTTGTGAATCTCCGATCTGCTGTAATAAAAAACAGGAATGAATTAGGAAATTATTTTAATGTCAAAAGAAACGTACACCTTTACACTATTTTCCCACATAATCACTGTGCAGATTGAGGCATTTGTCGTACCGATGCCTCAGCTTGCCGATACCCTCTGCAAAGAATGACGCCTCCTGCCTATTCAGCCATGTTTTAACAGTGTCCTGCAGTTCGTCATGGGTGTTGAAGCGTCGTCATCCAAGCCAATTTTTCAACGTGGGGAAAAAGTGGAAGTCACTCAGTGCAAAATCCGGACTGTAAGGAGGGTATCGGCAAGCTGGTGCATCGGTACGACAAATGCCACAATCTGCACTGTGATGTGTAAAAATAGTGTAAACATACACATTTATTTTGACATTTAAATAATTTCCTAATTCATTCACATTCTTTTATTACAGCCGATCGGAGGTTGAAAAAAAATTACCCTCGTATTATTAAACATGAGAAACAGTGGAAATGTGTAATATTCACGAAATTTCGAAATGTCTTGAAATTCCATCTTAGACATTTGTATAAGTGTCCAAGTGACATAAAAATCACAACTATAGCCCATTCGGTTCCAGCTACGTAAACTATAACAACCCAACGAAACAAATTTTAACTAAAAAGTATACAGTTAGCTAAATTTTTACTGCCAACTAATGAAAAAACTAACCATGTACCTCCGAATATCTACCTGATAGTTATCTGGTTTCTATTCAGAGGTCGTAATACACAATGGCTGACAGCCTATCCAGCAGATAATAATCAGCCAGTTTTATCAGGAGGTGGTAATACAGGCCCTAAGATTTTGCAAGAAAAGTAGTCCAAAAATTTTCTTTGACACAATAACAGTAATGTTGCAGCCAAGAATTCTTTTAATGCACAGCAGATATGTGGCTAGAATTAAAATAGTTCAGTGCTAATCTTTACTGTAGAGGTACTAACAATATTCTTGAAGAAAAATATATTAAGAAAAAAAATGATTAACATCAAATGTAGGTTTTTTTATAATTTTTATTTGCTGAAAAGAAAGATGTATATGCAACAGGGTGAATGGGTTGGAATTTTTTTAATACTTATTCAGATTACAATTAGACTGTAGGATATGAAAAAATACATTATCCAAACTGTTTGTATATTAGGAATAGCATGCAGAATGTTGTGAATAATATTAAATTCCATAATTCGTAATCATTTTGTTTTGCAAATAATGCCACCATAAAAAAATAAGTGAAGTGTGCAATCACTTTACAATCCTGGACAAAAGTTTGAAGTGCCATATATTACTGTCAAGTCTGCTGTGTAGCTAAACCTGGAGCTCGAGTTGGATTTAATCGAAACATTTCTATGTATTTGGGTCTCTCTTCTCTTAAACTCGAAGCTGCAGTTCTCTCTTTTCTGGAACACAAAGCTGCGCACACACAAAACTTACCTTTCCATTCCTTCTCTGCGACATATTTATACTTTTCTTTGCATATCACAACTCCATCCCCTCCTTCCACAGAGCTAGCCATGATCATTGGTCAGTATTCCTGCTTCCTTTCTTCCTTCTCTCCTGCCCAACATCAAAAAAGCTAGTTCACTTCCAGTTCCACTGTGGAGCTGGAGCTGAAACAAGAATTGGATTTGATGAAACAGCTCCAACATATTTGGTTCTACCACTGTCAGGTCACGAAGCAGCGCATCCACCCCTCCCCTCTTCAATATTAATGCCTACTATTTTTCTTGTCTTTTCCTTCACCACCCTGTGCCCTAGAGTCCTGTCTCAATTCTGTCCATTGTACCTTCCTTTTGCTAGTGCATCTCCTGCTACTTCAGGGGCCCAATCTTTTGAAACTGTCGAAGTGATTTCGCTAGAGGAACGATGTCATTCTGGTATCTGAATCAGAAAAAAGCTGTTTTTGAACATTCAATAGCGGAATTATTACCGGAATATGGACTCGGATCTGGTGGCAGAATGTCAATTCTGATAGTGATATTAGTCTTGTTTAGTGGTTCACGGTTGTTGAAATAAGAGAATGGATTCTTCTGTGTGGTTTTATATAAAATAATTTATTTATTTAACTTATAGTCTACTGATTTTGTGCGTCAAAAACTGCATGCAAAGTCAGAAAATTAGTAAAAGGAAAGAGAAACTAATTATTTTGTCGCCCTCAGTGACAGAAAGAGGTTTCTATTGTTGCTGGTCAGCGGGGCTTGGATGGCTGTCAGGGCAATAATGAATTTTGGCAGCGGCCATGATAGCTTTGATTTGATGTATCACAGACTGAAATGTGTAGTCAGACATGAGATTCTCTCGGACCATGGTATGTTTGTGCCGGCAAGCTCTTTCTTACACTGGTGTCTCGACGTCTTGAGAATCCAACTTTTATCAGGGTTCCCAACGACCGGGAAAACAGGGAAAACAGGGAAAATTCAGGGAAATTAAAATGTGTGTTACACACAGGGAAAACTCAGGGAAATTCTTTGTGCGGAATCAATATATACCGTATTTACCCATGTACCACCCGCACATTTATTCTCAAAAACAAAATCGCAAAGTTGGGGCATGATTCGCACATGTAAA
>PNEQ01084913.1:0-12163 GCA_003012365.1 Medauroidea extradentata
TTTTTTTTTTTTTTGTAGTATGTAGTTACCACATCATGTAGTTTTAAGAGATATCCACGGCCCACTAGGGGCAGTCGCCAGTAGGGTGCCGAGCCGCTTCTATTGTAAGTAGTTGACACGATGTTTGCAGTTCGTACTTTGATTAGGTTTTGAAGTCTCGTTTATTTTATTTGAAGTAAATTCACGTTTTATTTATATTAATATATATATTTTTTAGTTTTGTCGCCGACCAAGGTAATCGTTGAAACTTTCTTTAAGAATTTGTAACTTCAGTCTCTGATTTTTAATATTATTGTATTTTTTTTTTGTTGTCAAGGATTTATAATTTAATTTTGAGCAAGATTATTGTTTGTTGTAACGGAAGTGTTGAAAATTAAATAGAGTCGCGTGATGACGAAACATTTTCTTTTCATTCATTCTTTTAATGGTTAAGATACCTTTTGGGTCAGAAAGACCGTGGTATTGAGTTTCGAGTTGTTTGATATAATTTTTTTTTAGCTTTGTTTTAATTTTTCTTTAGTATGTCACAGAAACTCACCCCAGTTATCTCGATTTTGGTACCGTGTTTTACTATTTGTGGTTACAGCCCCGGAGCGCTGTTTTTTTTGTCATAAATTGGGGTCGCGAGCTAACCCCTTGCAGTAAAGTAGTTTTGAGTCAAGATTTGTTTTTTTTTTATAGCTCGTGGTGGAGGTGGACGTTAGTTGTTTAATAGACGCGGTAGTAGAAGCTGATTATTTCAACGTGACAATATCTTGCTTCGAATATGACGTCACATTTGACAATTCTTTTATGAAATGTTGAGATAAATTACATGTATTTACTGAAATAAACTCTGTACAATTGTTTGTGAAAATTATATTGTTATAAAAGCCTGGAACCTGTTAACAGTTAAGAAAATGTGATAATTGTTTTGAAGACCATTAGTGCCAGTAGACTGCACAGACATTGATAGGCTTACGCGCTGGCTTGTTGTGTGTGCATGCATGTAGAAAGGAAAGGTTGAATAGGTGGGTAGGGGATGTGACTTTCTGTTGCCGAGCTGTCACTTGACTGTGGGAACAGCGAGTTACATAGAAAGAGTGTCTAAGATCTCTGTAATGGGGATAGAAATGCTAAAAGTAAAAAAAAAAAACCACAAGATAGTGACGAAATCCTTCACGAAACCTACACTTCTAAAAATATTTTTAGTAATGTGATGAATTAGTTTTCTCACTTTTTCTTTCAAAGTATGGTTGCTACTATTGTAACATTTGGTATGTTTATAATAAAAGTATAAGCCTTCAGTAGTATTCTTGCATACACAAGCATCTTGTAGTGTTTTATCTCAAATCGTGCCATGAAAACGTCAGTGGTATGGTATCAGTCAGACGTGTATGTTTCCTGATAGCTGCCACAGCCACTCTACCATCTGCATCCTGCGTGGCTTGCAGCTTGCAAGGTCATTGTGTGTGACTCACTGGCATGCATGTGTGTGTTAGTGAGTGAGTGATAAGGAGGAAGACAATTGAGGGTTGGGGGAGGGAAGAGGACATGCGTTTGCATCTGAGCAGAGGAGGTGGGGTAGTTCTAAAAATAAACCAGCCACAAACCACGTCTGCTTGTGTTAGTGAGCTGTGCACTTGGGTGGTCCAATGCAGTGCATTAGACCTTTTTGCATCATTGGTATTGTCAGGGACAGTGTGAAGTATTGTTGTCTTTCCTCAATGAAAGAGTAGTATTTTTTCTGTATCAAATGAAAAAAATAGCAACGAAAATATAACCAATGCAGAGTTGACAAATCTACCACTTTGGTTAGTAATATTTTTTTCCTCCTTCCAACCATTTTTTTTCCTGGCTTATACTGTTTGCTTTAACTTCTACCTCTATATGGCAAAAGCATCATTTCAATGTTTTTCACTCAATGAATTGAAAGTAAAGAATAATTCAACTACACATAGAATGACACTGCTGCACACGTGAAATAAAAACAACATAACAACGTGCCTCCATGGTGACAAAATTTAAAGTTCATTATGGGTATTGTTTTTGTGAATGATTTTTTACTGAGTAATTTTTTGTCGCATTGTTTTTTCTCTGCGCTTGTGGACGCATTGCTGGGTTATCATCGCATCATTCACTCTTTCCTGTACCTTCTCTCCCCCGTACCTTCTCTCCCCCCATCCTTCCCATGATTTCCTTTTGTTTCTCGTCCCTTTTCCTGTTCCATCATATGACAAAGTACAGCAACGGGTAGTCTCGTGGTCCCATTCTTCAATTTATCTTTACACAGTCACGCGCACACACACAAGTGCCGGATGGGCACAAACTCCTCCACAATCTTACGCAACGTGACGTTATTTATCTTCTTAAAACAATCTAACCAACCAGCAGAGCACTTGAAGTCATCATTTTGCATAGCTGCGAATGTGTAGGCCTTTTCCCGTAACATGGGGTCAAGTTATCGGCACATGTTGGCACCTTGCAACTTTTTCAGTTTCATGTTACCACCTTACTGTATAGCAAGGCAGCGGAAGAAGTGTGAGACGTTGAAGTGATTGGTGGGAGGGAAGCCAGCAAACAGATAACAAATTTGCGTGATAGCATCACACAGTCAAGAAAGTCTGCGCAAGCCTGGTTCATACAGGCACGAAACTCACGCCAAGCCTATTTCACATGATGTTGCTCTTCAAAATATTTTAGTTTTTCCTTAAATATTTTCTGTTTTTAATTTTTTGACGGTTCCTCAAAAATACCTCGCTATAATAGAGTTCTCGCTAATAGTGAGCTCGCTATGACGAAATTCCACTGTAAATAGTGGAAAATATAAATATTGAGTGTTGTAAACAATGAGAATGTTGTACATAGGAACAAATGGAGATAAATTGGGACTGACAGTAATTGGTGTAGTTAGCGGTAAAACGTAAAAAAAACGGTAACGCAAAAATGGGGTTCTACTGCATTTAAAAATAATTATTAAATCCTGAAAATATTTGAAACTGTTCTTATGGTTGAAATGAATATTAATAAATGTCTTAAAATATTTTACTCTGTAGCTATAAAAACGTAGACTTGAAACCCCAGGACTTTTGAGTAAAGGCTTTCACTATCCTAACTAAACCAATTTAGGAAAGGTATTGAATTTAAATGTTCAAAATATTCAAATTCTTTATCCAGTCACACTGTTTAACATCATGTTATAGTCCTAGATGAAATAAAGTGATGTAAAATTACTTACATTTGGGTGTCATGAAACTCATTTTGTAAGGCAATTATCTGACCAAAATGGCATAAATCGGCGTCCTCTTCTTGCTTCAGGTTCACTAAAATTAATGCCTTTAGGCCCTCCAGCTCAGCCCTCTTCTTGGATGGGCAGCAGGCCTGTCTATAATATTACATTTTGGTGGCACTGAAAATATTCCTAGATTGAGGATGTGCCCTTGAAAATTTCATTGAAAAAGGACGTAAATTATTAGGAGTCCATTCTTTGGAATGTTCACCAAAAGTCTCCTAGTCATCAAACATTCATACAAGGACTTCCGAAGACTTACTTTCTAATCCCCAATTTGTCACTTATAAATGTGTTAAATAACATATGTAAATAGAAATCATTGCGAAAACAATCCACAAATAAATATTAAATATTGATCAGCATTTAAAAAGTATTACTTTAAATAAAATTTTTATTTTGAGTACAACTACTTGTAATTTACGACTCGTTGGCATAGAATAGCCATATTGTTAAATTTAATGTGTTACGTCAGGTTGTTAAATATTACGTTAAAGTTCAAAATAGTTTCGAAACTTGTTAAATTGTGTAAAAGTAAGTTTCTAGTTGTTAAAATGTGTTTCTAAGACATTTAAAAGAAGTTAAAAGGAAAAATACAATTTGGTCACATAACATCTAAATATTTTTGTAGAAGAATGGGATGGTATTTTGGCCAACTATTCATATATCTTTTTTTCAAAGATGTTTATTGACATATTTACATACTGAGAAGGAAGTTACTATATACATAAATTGATGGATTGAAACATTTTAATAATTTAGTTAATCTATAATAAGGGATGTTAATTTGTCATAATTTCCTTGTATTGTAATGTTGATGTTACCTATTTAGTCATTCCATATTTATTTAAAAGTATGTTTAATTTAATGAACAACATTATCACACCTTTATTTGAGTTGGTATAGCTTGAGAAAAACAAACATAGTGTGTTTAATTTAGCTAGTTAAAAACAAGTGCCGCCATGTTGATGACCCTGTGATGTCCTTGGACTTGTTATTGTGTGTCTGTTTGCTTTAGCTCTACAGCAACTTACGTTTAGTTTGTGAAATTGCATTAAATACAGTTGTTTGTGTGATAAGAACGTGTATGACTGGGACTCTGAATAGGTATAAGTGTCTATAGTGGCTCTTTTGTACAGCAATACAATTAAATTTATTCCAAATACAATATTTACTACAATGCTGTTTGACAATACAAGATGGATTGCATGGTTTCTAAAAAATGAAACGGGAACAGTTTACTATTAGCGACAAAAGTGTGGTTTATGTATGCTGTGACGTGCACTGGCACGTATCCCATTCTTAGTTTCTTATCACAATAATGTCAATGTTTTTTGTCTCGTTTAATTGATATATATATTTTTTTGTTTGTATCAATTTAATTATGCCAACTTAATCAAGTGTAAGGATTATTTATACTGCGGGATCCAACTTATTAATTGGGGATGCTAGTAGAAAAATAAACATTAAAGTTTTATTCAAAATTTAAAGTTAGCTGTTAAGGCAAGTTTAAAAGTAGTAATTTTTACGGGTCAAGTTTGATTTATATAGTGTTTGGACTCTTTTTAAAGAGAAGTTAATTTCGAACAACATTTTAAAGTAACTTTTTCTTGTATTTTGCTTCATTTGGGTTTTGAAAAATTTCAAGTAGGCTCTGAGCTTGTCTCCTCTTGAATGTGATTCATCTGGCAGGCAAGTCAGAGTTCATAGGCTTGGAGGCATGTACAGAGATGTGCCAGCATGCAGCTTGGTCAGCAGGTCGTTAGTCTACTTCGTGGGTGGTAGTGCCATGCGCAACAGAACACTGGAAAGGTCATGCTCCGCGAGACTATTTGATGTTTTGATGATGCAGCAAGTCTCCAATTATAGAAACTAATGAATCTTTTGTGGTTATTGTATGGTAAAATGCTTTTTAAAATTTCCAGTAATTGTGTTAAAGTGAATTTCTATTATAAATGTCAGTTGACTATTACTGTATTTATCCTGGTGTATCACTCCGCCTTGTGGCTTCAACAGCGCACGTTCGCCACAGAACAGGGGGAGTTGGGAGCAAGTCTTGTTGTGTCGTCACTTGGGAACGGACGTGTTGAGTTGATCTGTAGTACTATGTAGGGCAGTCTTGAAAAGATGGCTGGGCAGGGCGGAAGCAGTGAAGGCGCGGTTATGAAGTGGAGCTGGGCAGGGAAACCAAAGGGATACTGGCACAACTAGAGACAGTCCTTGTTGGCACTTTATTTTCTTAATTTGTATACATACAAGCATTAGCGGTGAAGTATTGTAACCGCTTTAGTAAGTCAGAAAAGAGCAGCTACATAGTAACTTATGAAAGCTTTGCTTCTACGGTATTCATTATGTAGTCAGATCACTTGTAGGTTGGGGTGAATGTTGTGCTTTTAGTAGAGCAGCGGTTCAGAAAATAGTTGAACTCCAGTATGCAAGCTATTTTGTGGCGAACTTGCGGTAGTCTGTAGCCAAAAGGTTTGGTAAAATAATTTTTTTTGTTTATTAGTGAAGAAAACGTAAGTTCATTGTTTTAGTTTGTTTTGAAGCCAGTAGTCTAGTGCCGAGAGAACTGTAAAAAATCTGTGTCTTGTAACAAGTCATGTTATAAGCAAAAGCCATACTGTGAAAATATAAAGAAGTACAGATCAGCAAGTATTCAATTTTATTAGCGAAAATTCCCCACTTCACATTTGCTGGAAATATTGTCCGAACTGTTAAAGTTGCAGTTTGATTTAACTAAATGGCCAAGTAAGCTCACCGCTGAGCATTCGGGCAAGTGCAACTTAGACACTGAGCTTCCAACACCATCTCAAGCAATGTGACCTTCAATCATTCAGCTATAAGGGCAGTAACTGAGACGGCAGCTGAGTCACATTAAATTGTGGCTACTCAAAACAGGGATAGTTCCCATTCGTCTGCTTGGTCAACAAAGGGAGAACAGGCAAGAACACATGTTAATCACCCCCCTCCTTACAATGCTATGGTTATATTGGTGTATTTTGTACGGTATGGCACGGTAAGCATCTTTCAACTTAAAAATTGCGACCAAATCTTGACCTCTGTTCAATTTATTGTGTTTTGGCTGTTCCAATGCATTGCCGCCCTGCCTGTACAAACTTCTTAACCAGTAAGTGAGTTTAAGGCACCTGTGATTAGCGAATAATTCAAGATGTGGGTGGGGTTTTGCGAAATATGTCAATAGATACATCACTGCTGCAGCAGTTCTCTTGGTCGCTCACAAGCAACCTAACATAATTGAAGCAGTCAGAAGCAAAGGGGTGTAAGTGACGAAACATAAGTTTTAAGAAAACAGGCATTAAAGTTAGAAAGAAATTAAAAATTCTGGTGAATACTTAGAATATTTATGAACTGAACATTAACATATTATGATATTAAAAAAACTCAATATACTACGATACATGAATTTTGTGTTTCACAAATTTTTCGAAAAACCTGCATTCACTTATAGCCCTTTAATCCCAAACATGTGCATGTACATCTCTTTGACTCTTGAATAATACTACATTTCGAATTAATACAAAAATATTTTTTGTCAATGTATAACAACAGTGAGACAATAAATAATCTATAAATGTGCAATTAATAAGTTATTTTATTTTTTCGAATTATACGGTATCGGTAGACCATGCAGATAAATGGTATGTGTAGCATCAATATTTTCGATAGTATCAAACATTACACTTTATTAAGAAGTAACACATAAGCAATAACATACAGATTTTTATCAATGTACACTTACACTCTGCTGGCTATAAATATTACATTTAGAGTTAATAAGATCATAATTTTTAATTCAATAGTTAACAATATTGTGGAATAATGAAAGGTACATGTGCAATGGATGGATGAACTATACATTAACTATCAGTGGATTCAGACACACAAATTAGACATGTTGCATGAATATTTGTGATAGCCTGCTTGCACTTATACCTTTAGACCCAAACATGAACACTTAGACTCTTTTTGCTTTGAATAAGGAAACACAAGTTATCATAAAAATAGAGGAATAATAATACATACATCTGCAATATTAATAGTGATTGTCAGCGAGGTTAGTATTCTGTCGGACTCCCACATAGTGTCATCAGTGGCGAATCTAGATGCTGGAAAAGGAGGGGGGCTTGAACTAAATTTTGCTTTTCACTCATGGCGCTCCTTGCCCCACCCCCGAATTTAAGCGGTGGGTCCGGTGGTCCTCCCCTGGAAAAATTTGAATTTCAAGGTTCAAAATGGTGATGTGTAATAGTTTTTAGTGCCTCAATGTAGGTTATATCATCGACAGAAAGTGTAACAATTTTTCTGGAAGAATTGCTTTATGTGGACAAAAAAATCAGCGTAATGAAATAATTTGTAATATCGGAAGGAGATTGTAATACATATCACTATGATTATAATAATTTGTACTTTTATGTTAATTTTGTGGCTAAGGAGGAAGCGGTTAGAACTTTTTCGCAACACCCCTGCGTGTAAAGTACAATCCAGGTCACATGCCAAGTTGAGACTATGAGAATGAAAAATAAATGGCAAATACAATTTAATACAAATTCAAAAACAGAATCACCCACGTTTGTTGATAACAAAGCTGAAATTAAAATCGCAAAAACATCACATCTGTATTTGTGTTCAATCCAAATGTTTAAGGAATGGTTGCTATGTAAGTGTAATTAACTACCCTCGGCTACTCAAACCTAAAAGCGGTACAGGGTCCTCATCCAGAAGAAAAAAAAAATAATTTTTTTTTTTAAGTTCGGTAATGGGCTATTTATGGAGTTTGTAGACCAAAAATTTATTTACACAAGTAAGAGACATACAAATAAATTACATCTTAAAAGTGAACACCTGTGCATATAAAAAAACTAAAAATTTGCACTTCTGGGTCTAGGTGCCTTTATATTGGCACTTTAAACACATATATAGTCTTTCAGTTTTATGATCTGAAAGCAAAATTTCACAACAATTTTAGAATCTGAAAAATACAATTTATACACATTACAAAAAATTATAAGAGGCAAAGCAACTACCAAAATCAAACACTTTGAAAAAACTTTGTTTTGGAAGTTTGTACATATTCAGATGCGTTACTGTGCGTGTCCTTTTTACTCGCCCCAATTACTCATATTCATTTGTCTTTGCTTCATTTTACTGAATGTGTCTATAACCGTTTCAACATTGATTTTCCGTTCTTTGTGAATGTTGGCCTAAGTTAGTCCATTCAGTCTGACCTGCCCCATTGTGGTCCTAAGATAGGTCTTCAGCCGCCAAAGTAGAGAAGCTCCTTTCTGCTGTACTTGCAGTGACTGGAATTGTTTCATATATCCTAAGTAGAACTGCAATGTTTGGGAAAAATGAACTGTCACACTCTTTTAATGCATCACTTTCCGTCTCGGGTTTTGTAGTTGCGTTATCCCACTTTTTTCGTCAAAGTTTCAGCTATGACTGTAATCTAAGTGACGAACCTTCCAGTAACTGTTTGTACTTAACAGATGCTTTTATTATTTCATCGTTGTTGTTAAGACCACTGTTGGTTGGTATAAGGCTTTGTGCAGAGACAAAACAGCAGAAAAGTCACGGTTAAATCTTGATTCAAGCTGAGAAATGAAATGCTCGACCACTGGCAAAAAAAACAACTCTCCTGAAGTATTCTTCTGCATTGCTAGCAGGGGTATTTTCCCTTGTTGTTTGTTTGGTACAAGTTCTTGGAAGAGTGATTTGACTTTCTATATCTTCAGCTACTTTACACACCTCTTCAAAAATTTTCCCAAATACCATCTCTGCCTCCTTTCTTGTATTTTTAAAGAAATCCACCAAATCAATTACAAGTCGCAATGCTGTAGACAGGCCCTGTTTTGGGGACTGTAGCTTTTCGTTCAGTTTCAAAGTCAGAGAAAGAAGATATGCTGTTGTTTCTAGTGCTACTAAGAAATCAGACCACCTCATTGCAGAGCTGTACATACACGCCTTTGATGAAGTTTCAGAATCAAAGTTTCTGTCGGTTAACCATTTCATCAAGCAGTGTAATGATAGCTATAAAGAGTTCCTTGAATGTTAAGAATGTGTCATGTCTCTCAACCCATCTGGTTGGACACATTGTCTTCAATTTGGTGTTCTTTGTCTCTGAGAATTCCATGTTTGAAATAACACTTTGCAAAGCATTTGCTCTACTTGCAGATGCAGATAAGAACACAGATACAGTTCCAATAATTCCCATCATATTTCTGACAGCAGGCATTTTGCATGTCTTTGAAATACATAGGTTTAGGGAGTGACTGAAGCAGTGTGTATATATAGTTATAGGCTGTTGATCCAGAATGAGGGCCTGAACACCATTCATCTTCCCTGCCATGTTCGACCCTCCATCATAGCCTTGTACACACATAAATTCGTAGCTCAGTCCGAGATTTTGTAGCTCCTGGTCAATTGCTTGCTTTATAGCAATTCCAGTCGTAGATTTCAGTTCTGTGAAGCCTAAAAACTCTTCTTTTGTAACGAAAGTGTCACTGTCTATGTATCTGACAGAAATTGACATTTGTTCCTTGGTACTATTGTAAGTAGTTTCATCACAGAAAATAGCAAAAAACTTTGCTTTTTTGACAGATTCCACTATTGAAGAACGCATTGTTTCAGCAACACACTCTATTATTTCATTTTGAATAGTGTTACTGATCATGGTGCTATTCTGGTTGCAAGTCTTGAAATGAAGTTATAGATCTTCATCTCCAGCATCCATACGAAATGCCAGAAGACTGTGAAATACTCCATGTTTCCCAGACAGCAATTCTTCTGAGCCTGCATCTTTGAAGCTGGCAAGCAAGCCATCATCACAATGACCTCTCAAAGGTAAATTGTTGGGAGCACAAAATACCTCTGTTTTAACTATAGGTCTGAGTCTTTTCCTGTTACTTTCAATAACAGCAGCTTTCTTGCTGTCGAGGACAACTGCAATACTTTTCTTCGAGCCTGACCTCTCTTGCTCTATGAATTCTAAAGCTTTCTCCAGTGAAAATTGGTGGTAGTTGGTGCTCTCATGATGACTGAATTCTTCTGTGGCTTTCTTGTATCTAGACAATGGTTCCTTCACCAGAGTTTTCAGTGCCTAACATGGTACCTGATTTTTGATGATGATACAGTTTTGATATTGAACATGATTTCTAGTCTTCATAAACAGCTTATATCTTTACTTTTAAAATTCAATTTATTTTTACAATAACAACAATCTCTTAAAATTCTGAGCCCTAGTACATCACACGCCACCATGTAAAATTTACAAGAAAAAATCAAACATATAATTAAAGTAATTCAGCAATATCCTTTGGTACCACTATTCTTAATCTTTCTGAAACTATTTAATGACCACAATGCACATAGCTTCCTTTTCAAAGTCCCATACTTTTCCATAGCACTACGAAAATCTAAAATACTTATCTCAATATTTTTCATGAACGACCTATGCAAGGTTGCTTGCGATATGTGATTTCTTAAGCACTAAGAATTATACTGCACAAAATATTTTACTCAATTTATGTACTTGAGTTAGTTTTTTTACCTTTGGAGAGTGAATTTTGTACAACTTATTATTATAGCATTACAAAATACATATACGCATTGGTATATATACACACACTATATCGTCGGTCTTTTGCAAAAAGGGGCTAAGTAACAAATTATTCATTTTACAGGCGAGGTAAAAAAAACATTTTTATCATCTGTCATCTGCCATAACAGAAAACATTTTTTTCACAGGTGAACAATATTAACAACAATTAGTGGCTTGAAAATGTACTAAAAGATGCAATAATGTTATGCTCCCAATGTTGTTCAGTAACTGGTAATTATGCTACTTGTCTCCTTTTTGCATTTCTGTTATTGTTGCAAGTGAGTAGTTTGTCAATAAAAAATTATACTTGTACCCTTTTTAGTCTCAATTAAACCTGTAACTTTTACAACATTCTACTATTATTCTCACACACTATGTACCAGAACCAAACAACGACACCAACGTTCAACATTCTAACATAACTCAAAGTATAATTTTTCACTTAACTGTACTAATGTTCGGCAGTAACACACATAAAAGCTACAAAAAACTCTTCCCTTTCTAAATTAAAATTCTAATCAATGTAACAATGATTTTAAGTAACCACTTGTTCTTGGACATTCTTTGCTTTCATCCAGATCTTCATGTTCTTCTTAAGAAAGTCCTGGAAAATAGTTTTACTGGTGAAAGTTTTTGACAGCTTTTCCTACATTCAAACGTAACAACTAAAAGTAAACTGTAACCTATTTCCTTTATCTATCCAAATTGGACCCATGTTTGTCAGTAGCTTTTTATTCTTGGGGGGTATCTTTTTCATCACTTTCATCCAGTCGATCATGCTGTTGTTGGGAATGTGGTAGAGAAGCATATTCCTCATGAAAATTTTTGGGTATGACCATTTTCTTGCATAAATTCATCAGGTCCTTGAACTTGGCCTCTGAAATTGGTCGTGTCTTGCGCTTCAGCATTTCAGTTGTAGTCATATCCTTTGTGTAACTTGAGTACCAAATATCAGCACATTTGTGTCCTTTGGTAAACTTAATTCCCCGTAATGCTGACCATCCGATTCGATTCCCTTCACTGTCCTTCAGAGTCTTGGGAAAATAGTTATCTTGAAGTGATTCCCAGTCTTCGAAATCAGAGTACTCAAGTTTTCGTACAAGCAAGGGACTAGGATTAGTTCTGGCCATTTGTATGACAAAGGGCCACTGCGAGGGTGCCATTACAGTTCGCTTCTTAATAAACGTAGCAATTGTGCTGTGCGCTGTATCCGCACCCATGTACGTATGTCCTGTTAACAAAAACTTTAACTGAATACTTTGAACTCCTGACAA
>PNEQ01084914.1:7256-17936 GCA_003012365.1 Medauroidea extradentata
GGCCCACCTAGCCCAAACACTAACACACGTCCGCCCGAGCAGCAGCAGCTGGACGGAGGCCTTTTCCACCCCGAGCCCCCCTTGGACCACCCCTCTGTTCTGCCCCCCAGTGCAGTGTTTTTATAAAATAATCAGTGTGTGTTCTTTTCAGTAATCAGTAAACAAATTATTCATAAGGTGTGACATACAGGCTCGGGAAGGAGAGCCACCTGTGAGACGGACTACGGGGGGTGTTTACTCGCTGCACGCTAAATAAAACAGCTGGTCTAGGCCCGGTTCTTCCCAGAGCTCCCTTCCCCCTCCCTTGCCTGCTGCGCTCTGGGAAGTTTTTATGAGACACTAAAAACATATAAATTAAAGCCAAGTAATGTTTTTTAGGTTCCCTAGTGTTTGTTTTTTTTTTTTTTCAGGGTCATATAGCGAGTTTTTAAAGTTAACTAATCTTTGTTAATGTTTTACGTAATTCTCTCCACCCCCCACATCACACCCAGGTACATGATAAACACTTTATTTTAGCTTCTAAATTCATTTAATACTTTATGGAAATTTTCTGGCATGCTGTGAAGGGTTTTTGGGTGTTTTAGTTTTAAATCAAGTACTGAGTTGACCCCAGGCGTCGGTGTGGCCGGCGTGTGGGCTCAACCGCCATGTTGGCTAGTCCAGTCTTTACGGCGCGCTGACCGGGGTAAGTCACATACACACGTTTTGCTTAACTGAGTTTCGAGTCACCGTTTAACTTTGTTTGTTTTTCTCCGGAACCTCATAATTTTATCTTGACGTACTGCCCCGGTCATCTGTCCTCCACACTGTGCCCCGCACGTGGAGGATTTTCAATGTAAAATTTACGGTACCGGCCGACTCCGAGTGGTTATGTACTAGCACCCACGTGGGCTAGTTTCAAGTTTTGGTGTGTTTTCGCCGGGCGGTCTCGCGGACCTCTGGGGCCTCTCGCGGATCGTGTCGTGTAAGATTTGCCTCCGCCTCGAGCTGCTCAGCTCAGGCGGCTAACGTAATTCTGCTTAAAAGTTTTTTTTGTTTGTGTTTTTTAAAGTTTCACCTTCGCTACGGGCATGTGCTCACGGCCCGTAACCGGAAGACTGGCAAGTACTAAAGTGTCTGTTGTGCGTGTGAACTGTAACGAGTACGACGTAAATAAACCCAAGGTTTTTCCTCGAGTTTGTGTGAACAGTTTGTCTCCTCGAAGTCCCGTAATTAATAAGAATTTCTGTTTCTAATTCACCGCCAGGGGGTAACATAATTAATCAGCCAAAGAACCATCCGCCCTGAGATAACTTGTGCTTTTGACCCGTTCCCAGCCGGGCATGTTGGGATGGCGCCCTCATAAAAGTAAATACCGAATTTTTAAACGCAAAACCTCAACCGCCTCTTTGCAAAACGCCCCTACGGCGACATAATGAAGAAGTAAACAGTAAATATGGTGGAAGGTTAGAGTATTTCAAAAAAGAGAATAAAGGCACAAGCCTATATTGTGTATGCTTTTTTTGCGAAAATACTCTCACTGAAATAGCAATATGTGGACAGCAAAAGGCATTCTTTTCAACAACTCTAAATTAATCAATTTCGAGAATAAATTCCCACTTCTATGTTATACTTGTACAATCAGCTTATGTCAAAGGAATGTTAGTTATTTTTGGTTGGTTCAGAATAGTGCTTTGAAGGATCCTTCGCACCCTCGCATCCTTGAAAAGTACATCATGAAGGATGCGGCCATTTTTTATTCGTGTCCGAATTCTACAGAGGATCCAAGATGCACCCTTCCACACATCCTTGGCTCGAGGATGTGTGGCAAGCATCCTTACGTCCTTGCGATAGTCATTTGTTTGAACTAAGAATTCGGAAGGTATGTTTATACACAAATGCACCCTTACAGCGAAGGATGCATTGCTGTGAAGGCTGCGAGGACTCAGGGATCCAAGGATGAATCCTATGAATTCGGAAACAGCCTATGTTTATTAATAAGGTCTACCACGTTATACATCTGGAAACTACTAATTTCATATCTTCTTATAGCTATTTAATATAAGCAGACCAAGTTGTAAAGCAATGCTTATGTACTTTTGCCTAGGAGTGTGAGGTTATGAACGAAAATCATAAACTTGCCTAGGCCTATGTGTATGTGGTCATATGTATTTAATTTTATGTTCCTGCCAAATGGCTTATTCATGTGATATAGAATAAGAAATCGTAAACATACTTAGGTCAACACACAATATGGTTTGTTGTAGCTGATGAAAATGCATTCAAAATTAACTTGTACAATGATGACTGCTGTATCTCTATTTACCATGGCCTACTGAATTGGAAACATTTTTTTGTTAGTCTACTTTTCTAGAAAAAATTATTCCTAAAAATTAATTTCTGGAGATTGAATGTGTGTGCTGTATTGCCTAGGGCTAATATTTATGAGAGCACAAGACAATCAAGAAAAATAAATTGTCTACCAAATCATGTAGTTAAAATTGCACAACTTTTAACATAACAGTTAGCAGGATTGTTTATATTAAATTGGCAAAAAATAATAATGAGAAATGTAATTGATTACAGGGCTATGGGCCTACATCCCAAAATTACAAAAATTAACCATTTCAATACTATCTAACTGCTGCAAAGTAACTACTGTAAATCTAGAAAACATCATGCTACAAATGGTAGCGAGGCAAAAAAAATTTGATTGTTGGAAATCTTCAATTAAAATTTTACTTTAAAGTTGGTCAGCTGTCTGGTGACAAAGAAACCCACTGCCCAATCCTCTTTTCAATACCTCCACCAACCCATAACACTTCTGTACTACCCTATTCTTTCTATCGTGGTGGTTTTTTTTTTTCTTCAGTTCTCATTCTAATCCTCTGTAGTTTCCTCTCGTGGTCTCCTTGTCCCCTGAAGACCTCACAGTGTACCTTGTTACCTAGCTTTTAAGCTGAAACATCTTTATAACCACTCCAACTTCCTCGTCTCTCTTGCACTGTGTTCCTACAACTCCCCCTCCGCCCCCCCTCAAAAAAGCCCTTACAATTTCTGAAGGTCTTTATTCTTCCTCTCCCTTTTATCCTCCAGCTCTTCTCCACATATTTATAACCCACCTAGCTGCCCTTTTACGTATCTAATTTTTTTTTAGTTACATCTCACAGAAAGCATATTTCTCAAGAGGTATAGGATTTGCAATTACAATACATAATATAAGTTCCTCTTCTAGGTACAAGTCCCGGCGGCTGCTGCATATTGCAAAATGGGTCTCACCATTATGCACCCCTTGTCGTTACTTTCCTGTCTGTTCCCCTCAAAACCCTCCCCAGCAGTGCCAGTGCTCTTCGCCCTTAACTAAGGTTTAGTTACTCTCTTTACCTGCTCACCCCAAAGCAAATAATCCTGAACAACTCCTAAATATTTATATTAAATCAAACTTCTCAATCTCATTCCCAAAAATGTACCTCTTTCTGACCACCTCTCTTTTCTTAGTGAATAGCACAATCATTGTTTTCTTGTGTTTATTTTAATTTCATTTCCTATCGTAGACCATTCCAATTTATTTGTGTCCTACAAACTCTTATTCTTTTCAACAACCTTGCACATTACATAGTCATTTGCAGAAACACACATCTTGTACTATTGTACATGCCATTCTTTTCAGTCCTCTTAATTTTTGGTAGTTTATTTATTTATTTATTTTCACTCCATATACACCTTACAATTTGTCGTTGACAATTGATGTATGGAGGACGTCAATATAATAGTTGCTTACAAACTAAACACATTATATACAAAAAACATTTAGTATAAAAAAATCTACTAGTGGTACAAGGTAAACAGACATATACATAACCTTTGTTATACACAATTAACATTTTCAAGGCTCCTTATCAGTATATACAGCAATTTAAATCAATCTACTCAAGTTTGTTACAATGATTGAAATACTCTTCTGTACTGTAGAAAGGATGATTTAGAAGATTGTTTTTTATTATGCTCTTAAATTCATTTTTATTGGAACAGCATAGTTCTTTATAGTTATTGGGTAGAGAGTTGAAGACTTTGGTCATTTAGATTTAGATTTAGTTTATTGCATCCTTAGATCTTTTTTTGTGTACATTTTTGCACAAAGATATCGAACAAGTCATATTTACAATATACAATCAAATTAATAAATTACTTAAGTTATACATTAAAAATTATACACTAAAAGAGCGAAATTCAAACATTTTTGTCGGTTCAGGCTCGAACGTAGGCTCACGTCAGCATACTTCATAGTCTCCACATGTAAAAGAAAAGAAAAAAGCAAGAGAAGAAACAGAATCTTAACCCAGAAAAAATATCTTAAATAAGTATCTACACTCTCAAAGATCCACTCAAATACTCATCGACTGTGTAAAAAGCATTAATAATCAAGAAATCTTTAAGGTGTTTTTTGAATATTTTTGTGTTAGCTAAACGTGCATCTTGCAGGTGGCTGGGGAGTTTGTTGAACAACTTGCAAGCTGTGTGTGAAGGACCTTTCTGCTGTAAGCTCAAGTTGACAAGAGGCATGTGTAAAAGGTTTTTACTTCTAGTGTTATGGTTATGAAAATGTTCATTTGTGTGGAACAACTTCTGAATTTTGGAAATGAATGTTAGCAATGAGTAAATATATTCACAAGCTAAGGTCATTATTTTGGAACTTTTAAAAAGGGGTCTACAGGATTCAGTCTGTTTTCTCCCTGAATTATTCTTACAGCTCTCTTCTGCATACGGAAAACATTATTTCTGTCAGAGGAGTTACACCAAAACATGATGCCATAAGTCATAATAGAGTGAAAATATGTAAAGTATACAGTCAACGCCGAATCTTTGTTTAGTATACCTGATACATTACGTAGAGCGAAACATGCAGAGCTCAGTTTTGGAATGATATATTCAATATGTGTTTTCCAATTCAGATGACAATCAACATATAAACCCAAAAATTTTGTGTCTGTGGCTTTACTGATTTCTGCAGTGCCGCAATGAATATTTATCGTTGGCTGATTACTATTTTTTGTTGCAAACTGTAAGAAATGGGTTTTTTCTGTGTTAAGGTTTAATTTGTTTCCTATAAACCATGCATCTAATTCTGTAAAAGTGGTATTGGCTAGTTGATTAAGTTCTTCCTCTGATTTTCCTGATATTACGATACTGGTGTCATCTGCAAATAAGGTAGGTATAGAACTATTGTTTAGGCAATCGGGCAGGTCATTTATGAAAACCAGGAATTACAGAGGTCCGAGAATTGAACCTTGAGGAACACCATATCTTATCTTACCTGGTTTTGAATAAACAATATTTGAGTCTTCCCTAATGCAAACTTGTTGTTGTCTATTTGATAAATACGAGTGTATGAGTTTATTAGTCCTTCCTTTTACACCATAAAATTGTAGTTTTTGAAGAAGCAGCTCGTGATTGACACAGTCAAAGGCTTTGGTAAGGTCGCAAAAAATTCCGACTGATGGTAGTTTTTTGTCGAGTGCATTCAAGACGTTTGTGATGAGCTGATATATTGCCTCATTGGTAGAGGATTTTTTTCTGAAACCATACTGGAATTTTGAGAAAATTTTTAATTTTTCAAAATCAGTTAAAAGTCTAGTATATATAAGTTTTTCAATGATTTTTGAAAAAGTGGTTAGCAATGAAATTGGTCTGTAGTTAGCTACATTGGTTTTCTCTCCTTTCTTGAAGAGTGGAGTTACCAATGCCCATTTGAGTCGGTGAGGGAATACACTGTCGTTTAATACAGCATTGCATATGTGGCTTAACGGAGTACTGAGTTCTGAGGCAAATTGTTTTATTAGTTTACTACTTAAGCCATCATAGCCACAGGATAACTTTGATTTTAGGCTTTTTATTATTTCCTCAATTTCTTTTGCCGAAGTGTTGGGACATATTATAAAGGGATATTCTGATTTCTGTGGAGGATGGTCCTTTTTGGAAGAGTGCCAGTGATGTTGCTGTTAAGTGAATATTTTGATTATTTCTCGTTCTGTGACTATGCACTTCATAATTCATTTTAAACAGATTAATGTTGTCAGAAATGTATGTTACAACTTAAAGATGAATAATCCAGTTAGAGTAAGAATACCTTCAGTTTTAAATAGTTTTCTACAAGACTACCTGCCTGGCTTATTACATATGGTCCTAATTGCCTTTTTTTTTGAGTATGAACACCTTACTAGCTGTTTGGGAACCACCCCAAAAAATGATTCCGTATGACATTACAAACTGGAAGTAAGCGTAAATAGCTGTTTTCAATGTTTCTTTTGAGGCTAACTGGGACAGACACCGTAAGGAGTAGCAGGCTGCACTCAGTTTCTTAGTAATGAGTTGAACATGTAATTTCCAATCTAATCTACAGTCAATACCCAAGCCCAAAAAATTTACAGAAGTTATATTTTTAATAAAATTTTCCTGGTATTTAATGTTTACATCAGTAATTTCCTTGTTTTTTGTAGTAAATCTTACACAATTTGTTGTATCTATATTTAGACCCAGTCTGTTTACTGTGAATCATTCAGTTAATTTATTAAATATTGCAACAGTCGTTTTTCAAGTTGCTCTTGTGATTTTGAGTTGGTTATAATGCTCGTATCATCCGCAAATAGTATAGTTAAAGCATCAGGACCCAGGTATGAACGAAGATCATTTATATAAATTAAAACAGTAAGGGTCCCAGGATTGAGCCCTGAGGAACGCCATGCTTAATATTAGCTGTATTTGAAGCATTGTCATTGCCTGAAAGTGAGTCTCTTATTAAAACTTTTCGCCGACGATCTGCAAGATATTATTCAATTAGTATTGCGAAATTTTCATTAATACCATAAAGTTTTAATTTTCGGACCAGCATTTCATGATTCACACAGTCAAACGCTTTAGACAGATCGCAGAAGACTCCTAGTACATGACATTTGTTATTTAATAACTGTAATAAGTTAGTATTAAGGTGATACACTGCATCTGCTGTTGATAGACCTTTACGGAATCCAAACTGTGATGGTGATATGATATTATGAACTTCAAAGTGTCTGTTTAGTCTCAAGTATATTACCTTCTCAAGAATCTTCGAAAAAACTGAACGAAGATATATGGGTCTATAATTACTTTCATTCTCTTTATCACCCTTTTTGTGTACAGGTTTCACAACAGCAATCTTTAACCTGTTACGAAATTTTCCTGTATATAACATACAATTACAGATGTCAGAAAGAGGGTAGCTAATTAAATCTGCACATTTTTTTTAGGATTATGCTGTTCACTTCATCAAAACCATGTGAATGTTTTGGTTTAAGACCCTTTAAGATATCTTCTATTTCATGAGGTAAGGTAGTGGTAATATATATGTTTGGCCAGTTTGCAGATTGCATTCGAGAAAAATATTGATCTAGCACCTCATCACTAGGTTACTTTGTCACAAGTGAATCTACAACCGAAATGAAATATTTATTAAATTTTTTCTACCATAAGTGGTGCACTTATTTTACTTATTTAACATAAGTTATTTGAAAATCTTATAAAATGCTGTGTGCTGGATTGATGGACAGTTTAGTAGAGTTATAGGAAACTACAGTAAACATTTATGCTTCTACTTCCTCTGCTTGTACAGAACGAGATGTCTTCTTGTACAAGTTTGTTAAGTGCTAGTTAACATAGCTTGTAAAAACACAAATGCTATGTGTAGATGTTATACATTCTTACTACTGTATCTTAATTTCCACCAGTTAGTGGACAGTAACAAATTTAATTTTTGCAGTTCAACCTAGCTTACCTGCTGAACAACTTTTTAATAAATTTAACTGATACTGAACACACTGCAGTAAATAGTTTCAGTGGCAGAGTGTGTTGTAATTGTACACACATAATAAAGTTGTTTAACTTGTAATTTGAGTCCTGTAAACTACTTCCTTAAAAACCCATTAAACCCCTACTAAAATTTCAAGCCTCCTTATATTTCACAAACTACTCCAAAGTTTAAAATTCACTCCTTCACCAGCATAAGCATGAGTGAACAAGTCAGTGATTTTGGTCAGTGCAGGTGAGGGGTGACGTGAGTATGAAGTAGGTAGCGTTGGAATGAAGGGGCGGAAGGAAAATATAAGCATAAAACTGCCTACTAAACAAGCTGCACAATTACAAAAATATTTCTTTACTCTAATTTTAAAGGAATGTCAGCAGGAAGTACAATAGGTAATTTGTTGTTTATCACGTACTTAAGAATTCAAATGACGCGGCATAAAACAATAATGCATATTGTGTTTGTAACTTATTCCACACTTGTGCACAACTCTAACCCTGAGATAGCCAGCCCTAATTTTTTTTTACTTTAGATAATTCTAACTTGTTTCAGACAAAATAATTTTAAATTTAGGTGGTTTTAAGGTCACAAAGCACGTCAGTTACCAAAATAGACGACTGCACCCTGAGTGTGTGTGAAGGAACAATTCCCTGAACTAGGATGCCACAAACTTGAGAGAAGCATTATATAGTAGATCACTAAATTTGTTTACAACTTAAAATAATTTACATGCAGTATTTAATTGTATACCGCCTTTTCAATTTTTTGGGTGTTTGTTCAATTTCTGTATATTATATACTCTGCAGTCCATTCTTAGCATTCTAAGTTATTCCCAGTCATCATTAGCTTCATGATTCAAACAATCATGTTCCTTAAAACACTAACATGTACATGCTTGCAGTATTTCTCCTGTTTATTTGTAGGCCTAATTTGTCACTGCCTGTCCCAACGTACCTCTTAACACTGGGAAACTTATTTTTCAACCCTGCTTGTAAATGTGTACGGGTTGTGTTTTACAATTTACATACTTTGGTGGATACATATACACTTTCATGTGCCTAAGGCAATATACAAAATGTTCAGTTTCTCTGCTTTTAATCTTGTATTCTGTTCATGCAGCAATGTTTTAATGTTAGTCTGTTTCATTCAGTTCATAGTGATTTATGATTGGTTCCAGTGAAATGCTTTACTACTTTATCTAATTGTACATATTACAATGATATAATTTAAAGTAGATACCATGTTTTTGATAATCAGGCATACCCTGGGAATTGATGGAATATCTTCAACGGCAGAATCTTCTATCACCAGAGCACTATTTACTGTTGTAATGTTCAACACACAACATCTGACAAACCTGAAAATAAATAATGACGTGTGATGTGAATTTGTTCAAAGCTACTGATACGGCCATTTAGATTTGCTGAGTACTGGAGATGTGTTGTCTAAAAATGTAACATACAAACGCAATATTGTCTCATATATGCAATTAATATTAACAGTGGGTTTTGGACATGCATAAGTAAATATATCATCACAAGGAAAAAAAATCTTCAGTAGGGGCCTACTACAAAAACTACGTTTTGTAATAAACAATGAGATAACTCTGCCATATATTAATTACTCATTATCACACTGACTACTTTGAAGAACTCTTAACTGAAGTTTAAGTTTGTCTATGAACTTAAAAGAAAAGTTAATGTAACACATTGTTTTTACAACTGGCAGTATTGTTTCTTCAATAAAATTAAAAATTACTCTTTTCTCAATAAAATTAAAAATCGGTTTGTATGTACTAAATCGTAACACTTAAATATTTATATTAATACTGGAAGTATGGGAAAACGCAGAGTTGAAACAACAGCCACATGATGTGTTGTGTTATTCTCACTGAACACTGCAACTACTAAGTACAGGTGGGTGAGGATTGTAGCATTTGGCTACAGAAAGATAGCATATTTATTTTCTTTGTTTTCAAACTTCATGTGTATATAATCATTTTATCTAAATCTAGCTCTTTAGATTGTCTTAATTCCAGATTTTCATGCAATTGGTTGATTACTATTATTTAACATTTTAATTTTCTTTGGATAGTTAGGGATAGTTATTATATGCCTCTACCTAGGTTAACTAGTTCAATTATTTTATTGATATATTTTTATTTATGTCAGGAATCACATCCTATAATTTTAATTTTATTTTTAATTTTTTTTTTTTTTTTTTTTAAATTGAATGTATATTTCCCGTTTCTGTTTTTGTTTTGTATCCTCGTTGGGGATCGCGATTTATTCTTTTAATCTCTTACCCAGACGCCTGGATAGGTTTATTAATTGTTGATTTAGAGAATAGTCGAAGGTTTTTGGGGAATTTGAAGGTATTCTTGGCTTGGCTTCGGTAGAAACATGATGCGTTTTGCGCAACTTCGCTCTATGCTCTTAAAGCGAGCGCCATCCTAAATGTAGGACAGAATTTTGGAAAGCCGAGAGTAAGTTAAGGGCATAGAAGGACAAATTAACATTGTAGAAGAGTTAATTTGTACCTAATTTTATTTTGAGTGAGCAAGAAATGCGACCGACGACAGGGATGCCTCGGCATGATGCCATTGCCGAACTATGTTCGCCGATTGGTATGACGTCGTTAAATTAATATTAACAGTAATGTTTTCTGTCTCGACGATACTTTAGGAGTATCTATCATTCTGTTTGTTACATCAGAACATTAAATTTTCGTCAGAACATCCAGAAGTTAGTATCATGACTGTAGGCTACCAAGTCCAGAAGTCCTGAGAATAAATTATTTTAAGAACCTTTTTGCCTACCGCTCAAAAGAGTTGGAGTTATAACCGGGAACATTATTATTTATTTCAA
>PNEQ01084915.1:5438-17935 GCA_003012365.1 Medauroidea extradentata
CCCCCCCCCCCCCCCCCAGTCTTGAAAAAGCCTGTTCATATATTCCCTTCAATATGAAAGGTTTTCTGTGTTACTTTATTCTGTTTCATTAAGAGGACGAGATAGTTACAGTATTGAAATTTTGTGTTTTGTGTCATAACTTTTATTTCTGGTAAATTTATTGAACTCTAACCTAACTGCCGATTGGAATACATAGTGATAGAATTCCAGACATCGTAAATCTCTGTTTGCCGTTTCTGTTGTTACATATCAAATTGCAGTTAGGAAATTCGCATCACTTTTTAATGGCAATTAGATCTGTAACAACAGAAACGGAAAGAAAAAATTTGCGATGTCTAAAATTATATCAGTATTAATGTGTTCTATTCGGCAGTTAGGTTAAAGTTCCATAAATTAACCCAAGATTAAATGTTATCATACAAAACCAAGAATTGCAAATTGTTGACTACCCTCTTAAGATTAAACAGAACAAATGCGTTTGAAATAAACTATGTTACTGTCAATACTTTCAAATTTATACACAGTTTGTGTCCACTGAAACGGTTATGTAATAAATAACTTTGATGCTAGTAGTAACACGATGTCTTATACAACATTTTCCTCAGTTCTGTTGAATTGTGATTGTAAAAACAAAAACAATTTAATGTACTTCATCTGCAAGAAATACTCAAAACATTCAGCAAAGAGTCATTTCGTAATGAAATGCAGCTAGGCCTAAAGTGGAGAAGTTTTCATAAGTTTGTTTTCACAATCTTGTTAAATATTTGATTCATATCTTGATTCGATTTGGTCGGCTACAGTGAAGGAAATGTGGTGGGATACGTGATATCTCCCAAATAGCTTTTCTTACATATCGTTTGTCGAAAATGCATTTGGCATTTTAAATTGTAGACTCGACTTCCAACTTCAATGTGAGTATTTTTGAAGTCCTGGTTATTTTTTTCTTTCAACCAATTTGTACCATTCTGCCATTTGTTAATACCAGCATAAAGTTAACACAGTACTCAAACATTAACGTCGAAACAGTTTTATGTATATTATTATATACTATTATTATTTTGACATTGCTTTTCTTCCAAAGGCGCGTCTTTATTGTGGACTGCCTACCGATATGTCTCATCAGAATTACATATTCACTTTCATTAGCTTTTGTGTATGAAAGAACGTAAAGACTAATTTCTTATTTATTTTGGTCGGCCATTTGTATGTAAGCATAGTTTAACGTAAAAATTAAAATGCAGAACTCTTGCTCGCTCGTTTTACAGCCTATGAAGCACTGTCTTTTAGCAGAAGTAAATCATACATAATGTTTAAGTGAAACAATTTTTTTCGGCAGTTGTTGATATATATTTTTGTAAACTACTCGTTTCTTTGCAACTGTCTTTCAGAGGGTGAAAAAGTTACTATACGAAATTTTCTCCTTACAGATTCAGGTGATAACCAGGGATATCACCATCCACAGATACTGGAATTTCTTGATTTGGCTTTCAAATGTAGAAGCATTACAAGACTGAATGCAGACACTGAACTGATTGTGTATTGTCCTAACTAATTGATGTCGGTCGTTAGCCAGATAACGACCTGTATGTAACCAAGCCAGATCGTGATAAGAATCGTCTCACGCCAAGGCTATAATCAGCGGGAAGTTGTACAGTTGATTTACTTTTATTACTTTGTGCGACTGGAGTGACAACACGACTTTCAGCGCCGGGCTCGGGTAGAACATACCTGCCTCAGTCGAGAGTCGAACCTGAAACTATTAACTCTTCGTATACCTAGAAGTTGTGGTTTTTTAACTGAACTAATGCAAGGCGGAGGGAAAAGGTACATTAAAAGAAAATTATTGTAGGAAATCTTCCCCGCCAAATTATTTGCAAAATAATTATTGCATGGTGAATATGAACAAAATGTTTTGTAGCTGCTCCAAAATATTTTTATCTGTGTAATACAATGAGGCTAGTATAAGCGGTTCGGGATAAAGTGAGCACTAAATAAAGTCTTGCTTAAGTTCTATTTTCAGGCAATTCGTATCTTTCCTCGCGTAACGGCTAACAACGGGACATGTCTAACCTCTCTGGACACGTCACTTGATGTTTACGCGTGTAAATTGTGCAGTCTGTATGAGTTGATAAAAGTTACATAAATAAAGATTATTAATTATATAACATATAATTACAGTATGTCGATTTCGGTTGATTTAGTTTGTGTACTGTTGTATTTAAATGGTATATATACGGATCTACATTGCGTAATTTCACTGCCAACCATACAAGCAGTAAGGAAACTATAGTTAATGTTGAATTATATGCAGTAACGACTAATGACATTTTACAAAAGTTAAATTTTTAGTGCTCACTTTATCTAGAACGACCTATAATGATGGCCGTCTGCCCACAATTTTGTATGTAATTAGACAGCGCTGGGCGACCTTAAATATTATAATGTAACAGGTGCAGCACAACATTTTCATCTGCAGTCCGCTGTGCCATAATTATATAGGAACACGCCGATTCATCTAGGTTAGAGTAAGAGAATGACATCGCCACTACAAGGTAGGCTCTTCTCCTTTTTGTATAGTGCATTTCAGGTGTGTATAATTCCAGCTATACTGGCTGTTCATGACAATTTGTTACAAATTTTGAGAAAGGATTCCTTGTAAAAAAAAAAACGATGTAATGCTATATAGTGCACCACTTTCTTGGGGCGGATCGATGTAGGTCTGCTGCAATGAAACCTCATGAAAGCTCCACCCTTCCCCCAATACAACTTCTATAAAGGTTCAGGCGTTGCTGGCCTAATTGGCGGTTATATATATATGTGTGTGTGTGTGTGTGTGTGTGTGTATGTGTGTGCGCGCGCGCATATATAACACACTTCCAACTATGTTCCTTTAAGTTTAAAATCACAACCACAAGGGGGCTGTGTTTGGCGCAGTACCTAGAGTACTGGCCTCCCACCAAGACGATCCAGGTTCCATCCTCGTGGGAATCGTGCCCCGGACGATGCCTTTGGTCGGCGGGTTTCCTCGTTTCTCCTGCTCATTCATTCCAGCGCTGCTACATACTCAAATCATGTTATCCCTCACCAGCGTTCCTTCTGGTTTGTGCCTCGCACACAAACACGGTCTGTTAGGAGCTACCTTCATGCGGGCCGGGCCACCTCTGTGTGTTGTTCCCAAAGGTTGGCTACGATTTACGGGTGTTCAATTGGGATAAACTCATAACATTTGTATTTATATGGAATGGTGTTAGTTTTACAGACGATACCTGTGAGTACAGTTTCCTCTTACAAAACAATTTTAGCTCTCATAGTTTTCTCATAAAGTTGCGTCGAAGTCAAAATATACATATAATGAAAATCAGTTGACTTACGTAAGTGAAATAATTCACTGTGAAATAACATGCCATGGGCTACGCAATAAAATATTAAAAAATATCCCATGAACTATTTTTACATTTAAAAAAGTTTTGTATTGCAATTTTTTTTGTACTTCTGCGATATTTTTAAAAAAAATTGCAATTGTTACGTTGTAGGTTTTAAAATGTTTTATTGCAGAGTTAATGGGATGTTAGTTCACAGTGAATTATTTCATTTAAGCAGATCAATTAGTTTTCACTATTTGCATGGCAGCAGAACAAGCAAATTTTGACTTTGACGCAGCGTAATGAGAAAACTATGAGAGCTAAAATAGTTTTGAAAGAGGAAGCTGTACTGACAAGTATCGTCTATAAAACTAACACTTTTTCATAAAAATTTAAAATCACGGTTTTATCGCATTTAAACACCCTTTATATAAGGGTGAGTTGGCCTGTGCGAGGAGTCCGCACAGAGATTGCGCTAGTAGACACAACGCTCGCAAGACAGCCGTGTGTAATCCCTAATGTTCCGGATGTTTTCCTACTGAAACTAACATTGTTTATTGTTTACTGAGCATTCCTGAAATAAGAAACCACCCTCGTAAGGCATAAAGTACATCGCAAGAATTTAAAATAATGCCAACATTTAAAAGTGTGCGGTAGATTAATGAACGCTTAAAATCAAGAAAACGGGACGTTTTTTTAAGTCAGACTGAAAAAACTACAAAATAACAATACCAGACAATAAAAATTGCCAACTTAATGAGGAAACATTTACCCAAAATAACGCATTAGTTAAGCGTGATCTCTTACACCGCATTTTAATGTATGAGATATCGGCAGCAGCGAATTTTCCTCACAAATAAGTTACTCTAGAAAAAAATTTGTTCAAATAGTTTGCAAAAACTGAGGTCTAGTTTTTTTCGCAAATTGATTGCGAGTGTGCGAGAGATTTTGGTCAACACTTAACATCGAGATTATTAGTGCTTTAGACACATGGGGTGAGTGCGGAGCAGCGCCGGAATAAAGAGGCGAAGGACACGGGAGATTCCCGAGGAAACCCGCTGACCAACGACATCGTCCAGGACAATTCCCACATGCGGAAATCCGGGAACCGACCCCGCCGGGAATCGAACCCTTTTCGCCTTGGTGGTAGCCGAATGTTCTGACCATTTTTTTTTTTAAGTTCACTTATGACGCAACAGCTCTGACCACTTCTTTTTGTTTTTGTGTAATTGTCGTAATTGTACGTTGACGTGTGTCACCCAGACAAGACGAACACAAACACCCAGTCCTGAACCCGACGAAGTGACTGTAAATGTCACCTCCCAGGCCGGGAGTCGAACCTGGGACCCTTAACTCAGCAGCCAGGAGCGATAACCACTGAGCCAAGCGGTCGGACTCCATTCGACCACCGCTGCTCAGCTACTTTCAGAAGCGTATTGACGCAGTGTATGTAGGACGACCAATAATAAACGATTAACCCACGTGTATTTGTTTACACGAGCTCTGAAGTAAGAGTAAGGTACTAGACGCGTCAGAGTTTTGACAAGCCGCCTTGTGTGGCGAGGGAGCGCTGTGTGTCACACGTCATGTTTCTTACCATACAGCTTACCGCATCCACATATAAATGATAGTGGTCTAAACCTCATGCTGTAGTGTTGGCCGACCGGGCGGCCGGCGGTGGCCAGCCAGCCACAGCACCTGCTTGACGAGTGGTTTGATAGGCTCGGAGGTGAGTGTCAGCCACCAATCACAAGCGAGAAGTGCGATCGGTAAGTAGAAGTAGTAGCACAAAACAGATACCAAGTTCAACGCATCTTTCGACACCAAATAATCTGTTCCATAACTGTGTGGTCTCCTAGCGACTTCGTTCTCGGTGTTTTTTTTTTTTTTTTTTTTTTTTTTTAATTAATGCCATAAACACATGATTGCGAAATGTCACACAATACTTTAAAAAAACCTATATTAAATAAACATTTTAAAATACCACATATTTTTAAAACGGACTAAGAAGTACAAAATAATTTATCCTATGAAAATACTTGTAAGTTTTAACACTAAATCCGGGGGGGGGGGGTCCATGCAATATATTATAGTAAGGAGTGCAGATAATAACTCTCGTTGCTAAAACTCGCACAACAGTTCATATCATTTGCAGGGCTATAAAAGTTTTATTGACTTATATGAACATTTCAAGCATCTGTTACTTTTGCACCACGTTTTTCGTTTTAACCTTTTTTGACGGTTTTAAAAGCTTGTCATGCTTAACCGATTTATTTAATATTATTTTTATTCATGTATTGTAGCCTACAGCAGAGATAAAGTAATGAAAGGGTTCTCGCATTCAGTTTCAGTCGACGGCGAGAATACAAGCTTGGTGTGGTAAGTAGTCAAAGAATAGAAACCAGCTGTTAGCGCATCGTATATTCCAGGTCATACGAGCGAGGATATGTATTTCTGAGCAATTAGAAGAACTAGAACAATTAATGGATTGTAAACAACACAGACAAGAAACAACTATCTCTGGTAAGGTAAAAATACCAACTGGAGATTCAGCTCTTCCAAATATACAATAACATTGAGTTAATTGCGCACTACTCAATTCAAGATTAAAAGGAATTTAGGGAGAAATTTACAACTATTTCAGTTGTATACAGTATTATTGAATTTGAATCTGAACTACGTCAATTCGGTGTACCGTTTGTTAGTTTCCCATGCTTTTACTTACGAAATTATAATAATCGCCGTTTATAAGTTTATAAAGAAAACACGAAGTTACAAGCATAACTAATAAGCCTACTTTCCGCAAAGTAGGTGCCAATTATCATTAAAAGTTAAAATCGTTTACGTACATCTGGGAATATTGAATAATAATATTAATTAAGATATATGAAAAGCAAAATATACTAAAAAATAGTCATCTTATTAAGCAATATACCCGTACCTAATTTGATTAAAATGAAAAAATAAAACCAAATATCTTTCTATCAAAAAGATAAAAAAATTGCGCAGATTTAAAAAACATTATTAAAGGATGAAGGAATTATACAAAAGTCCAGTCAACTAACTATAATGTGGGTGCCGAGATTACTGAATTTCGGAAAAATATTTACTCAGATATATCATATTACGCAATAATATGACATGGTCGCCATTATAAAAACATGAACGCGTGATTAACGAAATACAGAAATGTCAAGTCAGCTTTGTAGGCTATGTAGTAGTCTATATGTATTCCAAGTTTGAGGAAATGCCTAAAAATACCTATTAACACCCACGGCATATTAGAAAAAAATATATATAAATTGCTAATATTATGTAATTCCATGCTAAAATATAAAAACGGCCTCCCGCCATGTTGAAAATATGTTCACACGATGAACAAAATACACAAGTATAGTCAGCTTTGTATGTAGCATATGTGTACAAAGTTTGGTGAGATTCTAAAAATGATTTCCTGAGACGTGTAATAACTATGCTAAAATATATATAGCCGTCATTTTGAAACTACGAACACAGCAAAAAAACGAAATATACAAGAGTCAAATCAGCTTTGTAAGTAGTGTATTTGTATCAAGTTTGATGAAATTCTGTAAAATACTTCCTAAGATATGTTATATTGTACCAAAAATTTAACAATGGCCGTCATTTTGAAATTATGAACATAGGAATAACGAAATACCCAAAAGTCAAGTCACATTTTTGTGTAGTATATATGCACCTAGATTGATGAATTTCTGAATAATATTTTTTAAGATATGTAATACTATAATAAAAACATAAAAATGGCCGCCATTTTGAAAATATGCACACAGGATGAACGAAATACACAAACGTTTGGTGAAATTCTGAATAATATTTCCTACAATATGTGATACTATGATTAAAGTATAAAGATGGCCACCATTTCGAAAATACGAACACAGGATGAACGAAATACAGAAAAGTAAATTCATCTTTGTATGTAGTATATTTGTACCAAGTTTGATGGAATTCTGAAATATGGTTCCTTAGATATCTAGCTTGGTCTAAAAATGTTAAAATAGCCGCCCTATTGAAAATATGAAAAGCACGTAAACGAAATATATATATATATATATATATATATATATATATATATATATATATATATATATATATATATATAAGTCAATTCAGGTTACTAAGTACTATATGTGTACAAAGTTTGATGAAACAACCCGGTCCACTGGTTCAAACGTTTATAGGGGACACACACACACAGGCAGAAAGGCGATCTCATAAGCCTACTTTTTCTTTCGGTACGTATGCTAAAAGTACGAGAAATATAATATGTTTGCATTTCTAACTAACGTCTTCGCTAGTTACCTGTCATTAGAATTAAAAAGTGTTTTCTGAGGTGGTTTTATGACATCATGTAGGAGTTACACGTAAACATGGCAATGTTGGGAATAAGATAGGCGTAGTGTACCGTTCCGCTCGCCACATTAGCGTCGAGTCGTAAAAACGTAGGCTCTAATGGAAAAACGCAGACCCTGCATTAAAATATTTAACCCTCAGATCCGGCGACCACTTTACTGCTTGTAGCCACCCGGGTGACGTCATACTTCCCCATGCTACACTGGATTTCATCATACTAGGTTGTCAACGTTGCTACACCGGTAAAAAGTACATTTACCTGCCAAATTTAATTACCTAGCTCGCATGAGAAATTAATTTTTCCATATACAGTATGTGTCGAGACGAGTTAATATTTCGCGGTGACAGCTGATTAAAAAATCAAGTCGAAATTTATATTATTAATTTGTCCGTAGATGGCTATTTTGAAAAACGACTTCAAAAATAAATTCCTATAAATAGAATGAAAAAGATAATTTTACCATACATTTGAAGGAAATAAACTTCTTAATGGATTTTCAGTGTAGCAATACTCCCACTATAATTAATTTTACAGACAAACTGAAAATATATTTCCTGCTACTTAGATAAGCCATTCCCACGCAAAATTAACACATTCTATCCTTATTCATACTGTAACTGTAAACTAAACACACTTTAGAGTAACATTTACGTACTGTACTGTGAAATGTGTTTCAAATACGGAAAGACAAATTATCGTAAGACATACGCTTAACTTTCTGTGTGCCTCGTAAACGAAATTCCAGTGAAATGTTAGCATGCGTTTAAGAAGTAACATTTACCACCAATCCTCACTTGTCTATAGTGACTTAGGTTTTAAGCCTACTTACGCAGGTTTTTGTTGCTTGACTCACTACCGTACAATGATTTTAATGTAACTAATTAGGCTAAGTAACATGTATAGTACGAAAAAAATCTACAAGTTGATGTGATAGTTTTTTCCCTTAATTATGAAGTATTTCCCCTTATATTTGCCCGGTAAATGTACTTCAGACGTGTGCTAAATTTCACTTCACTGTTTAGTGTAACTTCCTTACATTACATGCAAGAGAATCTATCCTCAAAAAATTAACATTTTCTCGGTTTACAAAACATCTCAAGTTGTTAAGCTGCTTACGTTTGCCTGCGTACCCATGTTGGGGAATTACTATTAGGATGTTCGTTGTTAAATTAGCACTTTAGGTTGAAGAGATTCTTGCCAGTAATAATACTGAAAATAAAAAGGCACTACGTGTTCCCGCCTTCTGGCAGGGTCACATTGTGTATGAGAGAAGGCCGGGGTGAAGGTTGGGCCGGCTGCTAGACTAGCGAGACATGCCTGCCGCCCTCCAGCCCGAGGAATGGGTGAGGTGAGGTGAGATGAGTGTGGAGCAGCAACGGAATGAGAAAGGCGGGGGAATCGGGAGTTCTCTGAGAAAATCCGCCGGTCAACACCAACGTCCGCCACGTTTTCCACATGCGGAAAATCCGGGTCCGGACTAACCGGGGTATCGAACCGGGATCGTTCAGGTGGGAGGCGAGAGGTCTGCAGCCCCGGTCAAAAATAATTATAGCAAATTATTATAGGTCTTTCTGGATAAAGTGAGCCCTAAAAATGTCACCAATGAAAAATATCGCTATCCGTTACTGCATATAATTCAACATCAACTACAGTTCCATTGCAGCTTGTATGGTTGGCAGCAAACTTACGCAATGTAGTTCTGTGTTTTTTCCTTTTTAAATTCAAGTATACTGAAACAAAATCATTCGAAAATGACATAATTGTATTATATACAATTAATAAACTCTTTTTATCCCACTGTATTGATTCATACTAACTGCAGAATTTATCTTACTCGCGCAAACATCAAGTCACGTGTCCAGAGAGGACAGATATTCCCGACGTTAGTCGTTACACGCGTAAAGATACGAATTGCCTGAAAATAGAACTTTAGCAGGTTTTTTTTTTGTTGTCACTATATCCCGAAACGTCTATACTGTCTGTTCCTGACTTTCACTGCTATGTTTGTAACAGTGTCAGAGAGATACTAATTGCCTGGAAGGAAAATATAACAAGGTCATCAGAATTTCTCATTTTACCGTGCATGTCCTATATGTGAAGGATATATCAAGAGTGTTTGTGTCCACATTGTTCAGGAAGGATAAACACGGAGAGTATACAAGGATGTGACCTAGATGAGCAAGCTGAAGGCGATGTATGAGATATTCGCCCCTAGCACTGCACTAAGTGATCGTCTCCCTGGCTAGTACGTAGGCGTGGCCCGCACAGAACACGCCACGTGGTTGGCTGTGTTATCTCGCACGTGGCTGCCCGCGGAGGGGGGAGTGGCTGGACACGAGCAGATCCCTATCGCCGGGTGTTGAACCCTGCGCCCTCGTAATAGTCGCCCGCTATCCACCGCCCCATCGCCCCAGTTACTGGCCCGCCTTGTGTCGTAACTTCTTACAATCATCGCCCCAAGGCCAGTGTTACCCTGCCCCATACACTCATCTAACTGCAGCTTTGTATAACATTACTATCCTCTTACGCATCCCATTTTACAGCATTCTCTCTCCTACAACTTCATTCTTAAGACTCGGCACCAGTCGCCATATTGAATTATGTAATTTTTCACTCTTACCAATTACGAGAAGAAAAACGTGAAATTTTCAATTATAATACCAATTCTATTTACCTTGCGCTACAATAAAAGCCCAGCAGTTTAACTTGTAACGTATATTTTAGCCGCAATTAGTATAGTTATTATTATTATTTTTTCTTTCATATTCTTAATTTGCTCAGCTGATTGCGGCTTAAATATACATTAAAAGTTCAACAGCGATGCAAGGTAAATAGAATTGGTATTATAATAGCAAATTTCACATTTTTATTCTCAGAATTTGTAAGAGCGAAATAAAATAATTAAAAATGGTGACTGGTGCCGATTCTTAACTGCGCCACTTAACTGGTCCTCACGGAAGAAATAAGTCGGAAACATTTATATAAATTTTTACACTAAAAGAATCCCACGGACGTTACGTCCCTTTTAAGTATAACCAGTCAAATTCACAGTTTCCAATACGTATGTACAAAATAATGGAACGATTCTGGTAAACAATTAAATGGACACATTTCAACGGGCAGAGTAATGTTTAACAATAAGAAAACATTTATTTGTAAATGTTTAAGGGCTGCAACCATTATGTTGAGAAAAAAAGTATGAGCCGGTAGTTCATTAGCATTCATGTAGCATATTAATAAGAATCAGGTAAAAATAAGTGTGAAAGGCCTGTATGATCCTCGCCATAACCACAACCATAGTCGCGGAACAAGTGCTGAAGATACACATTCAGGAAATACCGTACCATGACCCAGTTTGGAGGCAACACACGTGTCACTTGAGATGAGCGGACGTCCTGTAGCAGACAGTAGGCTACTAACATTACATCCCACGTGTGTTAATAAATGGACAAATCGTGTGAGATTAGCGTGAATGTATTGAGGTGTCACTACCCAGTTCCCTCCGAGTAGCCAGCCACGACAGCAGTATTGCTGCACGTGAAGGGCACAATGTCGTCACTGATGTGGACTCTACCTGTGGCATGTTACGAACACCGACTGCTGTGTGCCAAGCCTACCATGTGTCCGGCTCATGCTATCACAAGTTACGAGCCGACAATACTTGTGCCATATGGAAAGTGGGTTACATATCACCTTTATCAAGCACCAAACCCGTACGTCGCTGCTATCCGTGATCGTGTAGCTACCTAATAGGTACTAACAGAGTTAATTCACATATATGCGGTTCGGGATAAAGTGAGCACTCAAAAAGCCCTGCTAAAGTTCTATTTTCAGCCAGTTTGTGTCTTTCCGCGAGTAACGGCTAGCAACGGGAAATATCTAACCTCTCTGGACACGTTACTTGATTCTTGCGCGTGAAAGATACATTATGCAGTCAGTAGGAATCTGTACAGTTTGATTTTAAATGTTTATTAATTATATACAACGCAATTATGTCGAATTCGGTTGCTTATATTCAGCATTGTTTTTTTTAAATGATAAAATACACGGAACTATATTGCATATTGCACTGCCAACTACGCAAGCAGTAAGGCAACTACAGTTAAGGGCATGGGCCCGAGTTTCTTCGCATTTAACGACAATTATTTTTTAAAACATAAATAGGAGCCGATATCGTAAATCGATTCGTAACTTTGTTATGACTGATTTAAACTGCATACTCTAATTATGTCGAGTCAGAAGACTGCAAAATAGTTGCTAATTAGTTAATTAACAAAAGTTCTTTTTAATTGATAAATTAGCTATACATATCATACAGTTTTTCTCGAAAAATTACATTGCATAGTAAAACCAATTTGCAAAAAAGTTACGAAGCAATTTTACGATATCGACTCTCGTATGGATTTTAAATAATAATTCTCTCGAAAGCCGAGAAACTCGGGCCCAAGCCCTTAATATTGAATCATATGCAGTAACGGCAAGTGATATTTTTACAAAGGCTAAATTTTTAGTGTTCACTTTATCCCGAACGACCTATAGGTAGAGCCACGATTTTATGGCGAAAAGATTTTTGCAACATTTGGTTTCGATGCGTCATGTGCACACCTGCAGCTCTGCTACATCGTCTGTGGTTGGATGATTTTACTCTCACTTGCCTTGGCAAATTATAGACGTACAGACTCACAATAATCTTATTCTGATTGGTGCAGTCAAATGAGAAACGTGTCTGAACATAGACA
>PNEQ01084916.1:0-17835 GCA_003012365.1 Medauroidea extradentata
CTAACGTCACTCGCCAACCACACGTCGGCCTGTCTCTCCCGCGACTCGCCAGCAACTCCCTTCCACAGCCGCGCGCGCTCCCTCCCTGACCACACCTGGTGGCCGCCACCGAAAACAACGCTCACGCGTGCTGGTGCCCTCCTTGCGGCAGGCGCGGAACTAAAGCGCCCACATACATAAAATTATGTCTCATGAAATGACATTTTCCTGACAAAGGGAAAATGGTCATTTCAATATGACGCCAGCAGTTAAATTGGACCGGTTGTATAATGGATATAATAAAATAACCTTCTTGATTTGCTTCATCTCATCAATCCAATGTTCCATTCATTCCATGAAGGATTTTCCACTTGTGAAAAATTAAAGACTATAGACCCTGACTTATGTGGACATGATAACAAAATTAGACTAAAGACTCTGACTAAGGTGACTGTGACAAATAAGTTGGAGACAACTGAACTTCCCTCGTGTGAGTTAAGAAAACATACCTATTTATGTGATCCTTTACATATTAGGAACTTGTTTTTTAACATGATCGCTTTAGTTTTATTGTTATCTTGCGTAATATAAGAAATTCACAGAGTGATTTCCATATCGGTCATTTTGGGTTGTTTTCTATGTTTGTGTGGTAAAATAGTAGAGTAAAAATGTAATGTATAGTTAATTCTAATTATAAGTACAAAACGTTGAAAAAAGAATGGAAAATGCACTCTTAAAGCGATTTTGTTAAGAATCAATTTTTATTTCATAATTCTCACTGATTTCCAAACTGACATTAGTGAATAAGTATATACTCTTTACCATGCAGTCTGATATAATTGCCAATCCAGACAAAGTAAGCTATTAAGGTGTACAAAATCAGAGGTTATTTGCGCAAACATATTTTATACGTAATAGTGCAATATACTGTACTGTTACAAGTCTCAGCAAAAACTTTATGTGTGGGCAATTCTCTGAGTTCTTTAGGATAGATGTCTTATAATTAGAAATAAAAGAGTCGAATTAAGTAATTTTTTTACTAGCTCACAAAGCTTGCAAAAACACACAAAACAGCAATCAACTATAACTTTCACGATACACTTGATTATTCACACAATTACTACTGTGCCACAGAAATGTTAATTAACTTTGAGAATTAAAGCACAGTAATATTTACCATTAATCAAAGACTACAAATCACATCTAAAGTTCCATCATATATCCAATCAACAGTCTCTCAAATAGTGACAATATACAACCTTATCAGTCCGAAGTGATGATGGCTCACCATGTGCTGCGCAGCACCCCGAGCGCACCACTGTCTTCACTCTTGAGGTCTTCGGTTCGACTCCCGTCTCGCACCTCCTCTTCGCCCATCAGCCCACCGCAGCAGTCCTCTTGTTCCGCCCAACACTGCTCCGAAGGTAGCCGCCTGCCGCCTCCCAGTAGACTCTGACTTCACCAAGATGTCTTCACCAGCCTCTCTCCACAAGCATAGCACCTTCTTCTAACACCACCAATAGCGAACTCTCCCCAAATCTGTTGATTCGACCCTTATATACTTCGGCCAAACTGTGGGGATTCACCGAATTACAGGAGTCTAGAAATATATATTTCATCATGCTTCGGACGTGACTTGAGTCTCGTACGCCAATCCCTCTTATGTGTCTCGTCGGGATTCCCACTATCAGACTTCCTGGCTTGTGAGTCATGGGCCAGCCGTCTAGTTGTTTCGACACAGGCCCCAGCCAGCCCACCCTCAGAATTACAGCATGCGACAGTATATTCAACCATTAATTTATAATTTCATGTTACTATATTATAGAAACTATGTATCACATTTAACTAAAACAGAGCAAATTTCTTGTATTGCAGGTTGAACATTTTTTTCTTTCTTTCTTTTAATGAGAAACCCCAATTTCGACTTGTATGTTTTCCCTGGCAACAAGAGAAAGAGCTTGCATTGTATGAAAAATAAAGTCTAAAATGTATGAGATTTCTAATACCTAAAATGGTTATTAAGGGAGTTATGAACATTTGAAAATGTAGTTCACATTTGTATTTTAAAAAGTTTTCGTAAACAGGATGAAGTTAAATTAAAATTCTGTGAGCAGTGTTTAAAATTATTGAGATCTTCAACCTGAATATCCCCCCTCCTTTTTGCTAAATAATATAGGTAGCCGTTTTCTTACTGCTAGAATTTTTTGGCTAACAGGTTTGCGTGTACATTTAATGTTGTCTTTTATAACAGTCAATTCTAAGACTGAAAATATGTCCTCTTGTTGCAAGTGCCTAGAATGCACCGAGTCCGTCTGACGTCATATCTCTTCTAACATATACCCTTACCCTAGGACAAAGTAAAACAAGACTGGCTCGCTTCTATATTTCGAGTATATTTGAAGACTGCTTACATAATTATGACGTCATACCAGTGCATTTTATTAATCACTTTGTTGATTTCTTCTTGTATAAATAATTTGCATAAGTGACACGTCACGGATGAGAGTTCTTGCGCATAAACACTCAGATTTTGACAACATATTAAGTGTAAACAGATTTGTATGCCAATTGGACGTGGTGGTGTGCTAGGAAACATAATTGTCTTTCTCCATCCTTATGGTATGAGAATTGTGTGAAACCAAACATCTGCAGCCTTTTAAGAAACACGCATATTGGCAGGTGCCTTCTATGAAACATTACTCAGAGAATTACAATCAAAGATTCAAAATCTAAAAAAGGTGATTTTGTTGCTGCACAACTTTGTTCTGTTAAACAAAGGTTACTCGACTTGAACATTTCACAGGTAGCACGAACAACCTTTCCCTGACATTGCTGTGTGTAAGGCTATGCGTGCACTGTGATGCAAGTAGGGCAGTGCAGTTTGTGTCCCATATAATATATAAATGTAGCGACGTACATTGAAAGATAGGGCATGACAGCGCCGGGACTTTAGTCTAAGTTTCTCTGAACAGACATCTCGATCGTGAAATAATTATTCTTGGAAAATTTCAGGTTTTAGTATTTCTAAGTTACATGTAGTGTCTCGTTTACTTTCGATTCTCGTTTCAACCCGATCGGGAGTTCTCGTGTGCTATGTTGCTGCCGTGAGCTGCTTCACGATCGGGAAGTCTAGTTAACAAACATGGCTGACGAAAACGCGAAGGTTACGTTTATTACAGATCGGCACAATACTTATGCATCTCCGCTCTCTAAACTTTGTGCTTGATATAATTACATTAATGTTTCGTTAGAGCCATAGTTTGAAGTGCGGCGAAGAGTTATTAACACAGTATCTCACTTATTAGGACCGTTCTACAATGTCACGGAAGCATAAAAAAACGGCAGCGAATCACGGAAGCGTAAGCGGAACACGTTCAGCTCTCCGTCCAGTTGTTCCCCAGTGAAACAGTAATGTAAGAAATTCTGACCAATGAGTATGAAGACAAATAACGACACACAATACAACCAAGATCAAGCTAACTTCCTACTCTATTCTTGCTCACATTGCGCTCTACATGGCTAACATAGTAGTGTTCGGACAGGACCAGCTTACCTGAATAGTTGCTGTTGATCACTTCATTAATAGTTGAAGCAATCGATTTCCACTTTAAATTGTTTGATTTGTTCGGTTTTAAAATTTACGCTCGTTTGCGCTCCTCGGAGTCTTTCACCATGCACATAAGCAATTCCTCGAAATTTGCCATTTTTTTCTCTCTACCGGAACTACTTTAGTCAAAAGAATATACCTTATTCTTATGAACTCACAACTGAAATTACTAACATAATAGTAGGTAAATGCCGTTCTCCTATTGGCCAAACGTATTCACGGACACGGAAGAGTTGGGAGATGACCAGCTCCTTCTGTTCTTCCGTGCGTTATCCGTGTCCGCGTCCCTCTGGCTACCTTAGTGGTCAACCACGATTGGTGTGGAGCGGTAGATAAGCAGTGGACAGAGACAGATGACGAAATACCCTCAACGAGGTACGATAAACTCAGGCTCTGACGACTCAATTATAGATGTTGTAAACTTTGAGGAGGTAGTCACGACCAACATGCTCACACCTGGGCAGGGCAACATTGCAAACAAACACGACACTGTACCACACAGTAGGTCACAGGAGGGTGTAGAGGGCGAGGGCAGGGCGACTGCAGAAGACGTCAGTGGCTCGGCCCGCGTGCCTCCGCCCGATAGCGAGGCACGTGACGTCACCTTGGCTGGGGGAGCGACGGTCCAACCGACGCGAGCCGCAGCAGGGCTGACAGCGAGTGCTCTCAGCACACAAACACCTCCGAGTCCCAGTACTCGGATACCACTCTCCAGGGCCTTGGAGAAGAACAGTTTAGGAAACTCGGGAAAAAACACACCATTAAGAGACATAAACTTAAACTCGGCGCAGCAGGGAAGGAGTTGCTGCTTAAGAACCCTATTCCGTTTTTCTGAGGAACCATCCGAGCGGGAGCGGGAAGAACCCAACTCAATCACACAAACAAATACAAACACGATATCAGCCCGTGCCGATATTCATACCTGACAGCAGCATATTGAAACGGGTAGCAAAGATGCTGTCAGCAAACGGAATTGAGTTCCGCAATACGTACACAAGACGGAGGGAGCTGAGACTGACAACCACAAACAGGGAAGACTACGAGAGGACCTGCAAACTCCTCTCACAACAGGGTGTACAACACTACACTCACGCCCACGACGGTGATAAGCCTCAGCGGTTTGTCATCAAGAATCTGCCGCCCAAGGTGGTAGATATTGAAACACTCCGCGAGGATATCACCCGCGCGGGTTTCAACATTATTGACCTCCGCAACTTTACTCGGCGCTCACGACACAGCACCCTTGAGGAGTCCACTAGCACTTGATCAGTGACTCTACAACAACTGTGACGTCCACGATTAGTTTCGCGGCGCGTCACAGGCCTTATAGTGTTGTTTCTGGAAGTTAAGCGTCTGCTATAAAGCAGTCGTGGAGTGTAGGGCGGCTTTGTTATGTAGGAAAGGTAGCTGTCTGTGACGCGCGCTGTGTTATCGATCGCAGAGGCGAGTGTTGCGCGCCCACTTGGAAGCTAGGGAAGGTATGAGAGAATGTGATGCGTGCATAATTATTGATCGCAGTCGGCGAGTTATGCGTGCGCACCTCGAGGGGAAGGAAGGGGAAGTGCCTGTTGGTTTTTTATGGACTGAGGAGGTGTTGGCGAGGGATGGAAAGGGGTTGTGCTCAGCTGGTGTGGTGTGTCTGAGAGAAGCAGCGCGACCTTGAGGCTGTCAGCTGGGAGTGATTTATAGAGGTCAAAGGCACGCGAAGCAGAACTGTGTCAGGTTAATTTGCCATGATTTTCTGTCGTTCTTGGGACATGATGTGTTCGGGAAAAGAGCATTATGAAATCATAGACTGTTAGTTGTGCAGTTATGAAGCAACTCGTAAGCGGTAAAATTACTGTCGCTTTGATGCGAGAGCCGAGCGACTAGTTGCTACTTCAGTGCGGGAAATGGCGATCAGTCAAACAGTGCGATGCGCCTGGGAGTTCAGATATAGGACAAAGCTTCCAGTATTTATTTTCCTGTCGTAAATGTTTTATGCTAAATTTCAGCCGTTATATTATGCCGATTTTCTAGCGGAATTTAGTGGCTAGTGCGTGACGAGAGTGCAGATTTATTTGGTGCAAGAGGAGCTGACACAGTTTTCTGGGGCAAATTGTCCATGTTGGAGTGTGAAGATTGTAGGTCATGATTTATGACCTAATTGTTCCTGAAATTACCCTGAGTCTCAAGGGCTTATTCTGCTGTGTGGGTTGACTAGGCCTAAAGCCCAAATTGTTCTGCTGAAGCCGAGTTGGGTTTGTCTTCTGTAGAAGGTATGTTGCGGCCCTTTTAATTTGAAATGGCACCTGTTTTAACTTCATCAAAATTGTTCTACTGCGTTTGAACATAACAAGAATAATCGTGGAGTAGATGTGGATAACTTTTAAAGTGTGGGCACTTTATGATCAGTTTTTAGAGGCACCGAAATATGCAAGGTTACATATTTATTCTGTTGGCAAGTTGTAGAATTGTTGTAATTAAGTGCCTTGTTGGTGAATATTGAAGTAACTTATTTGCAGTACACATATTCATGCGTGAGAGACGAATTACGTTGAATTGAACGTATTTAAATAATTTTCCGATAATACTTGTTTATTTTATTAATGGAATGCAGTACACATTTGTAAAGGTTATTTTGTAGTACACATTGGCATAGACATTTAGTGTACATATTTAAAGCATTTTCTAAAATAGTAAATTAATGTAACGAATGGTTTTACACATTTGTAATTGAGAAATTCCATAAGTGTCTGAAGTAAATTTTTGTGAGCGAGCATATATAGTGCAGATGAATTACTTAATATTTAATTAACTAAGCTGCAGTACAAATTTGCATAGAAATGTTTTGAACTTATTAAAAGCATGCTTAAAATTTTTTTTATTAATTTAATGAATGGCTTTCACATTTGTAATGGAAACATTTCGTGAGTTGTATGAAGGGAACTTTTGGGAAACTGAACAGTGATTATATATATACAACGAACTTTTGCTGGACATTGAAGTACTGAGTGTACTTGCACCCTTTCCAATAGATTTGTAAACCGGTAATTTTTGTAAATTTGTTGTTAGAACACTAGAGAGTAAAACATTTTGTGATTCAAATAGCAATTCACATTATGTGCCATTCTAGTTAAGATGTTTGTAGTAGTATAGTTTGTAATGAAGTATAATTGTATTTACCAGAGGTGCGCAGTTTGTTTTTCTGTTGACATTCCACCTTAGCTGAACTTTGAGTTGTTGAATTTATTTAAATATTTAATGTTTGTTGATTTTTACTATTTGAGACTTGTTGAGAATTGGACTGTTGCCTTTGTTCAAACTAGTGAGATTTGCTCTACACTCTAAATGATTACCCCCGGTTTTAAACATTTGTAGCGGTCTTTAGCGAGTTGCCTGAGGGCCAAAGATCGTTACACAACAACCAAGGAAAGATTTCCCCAAGGTTAAAGACCTGCACTATACAGAGGTACACTTAGGGCCCTACAAACCGCGACCAGAAGATGTCCCGCACTGTCGTACCTGAGGCAAATGGGACAAACACAAAAACACTGCCACCTGACACCTCGCTGCATCAACTGTGCAGGCCCACACAGATTTGATCAGTGCACTGTGGACCGTGACACCGAGCCCCTGAAGTGCTTGTATTGCGGGGAGGAGGGTCACCAAGCTGCGGACAAGAGCTGCAAGAAATACCAGGCCATCGTTGAGAGCCGCAAAAAACGAACTCAGACCAGCAGCCCGCAGTCACCACTACAACAAACTACACCACCACAGACAAAACAAACTACACCACCACAGACAAACTCCATTGAGCAGTTCCCAGAACTGCCAAGGGCACCGCGCACAGACACATCACGAGGGCCCATGGTTCAGGTCCGGACCGTACCCCTGAGGCAGCAGAGGCAGGCAGAAGCTGACAGTGGTCAGGCTGCAAGCAGCAGATGCGAGCCAAAGCAACCGGCAGTGAGCTTGGCTTCGGGACCTGAGCCTTGGGTGACGAGGCCGGACGTCAACAGCATGACTGCACTGCACAGCAACAGACGTCTGCCCTTACTAGAAACAGGGGCGTCGTAAACGGAGGGGACGGATAGGACATGCCCCCCCCCCCAAAAAAAAATTCGTAGTTTTTAAGATTTTTTAAGATTAAGATTTCCTTCAGTTGTATATTAAATATTTTGATGCAGAAACTCTTTAAATAGCAGCATGTTGAACCTTAAAATATAAAATTTCCCGGTGGGGCACTCCTACACAACCCTTTATTCCGTAGGTTATATGTACACTTTCTCTACCAGTGACGTCCCACCCCCCCAAAAATCAAATGCTTACGACGCCGATGCTAGAAACACCTACGCTGTCCCAAACAACTACAAGGCTCGGCGCAAACAACAGACGCTGCACCAACACTATCCATACTAAATTGGAATGCCTGCGGGGTTAAAAATCAACTGTACCAACTAGAACAAGTACTACATATATACGGGATTGATATTGCCTTCATCACTAAAACCTTTCTGAAACCACAAACCAGATTAACAATATTCGGCTTCACTATTTACCGAAAAGACCGCAATGGACACGGAGGAGGCACTGTCATTTTAATTAAATTAAGAATAATATAAAACACCACCCAATAAATATAATTAATCGACAATATCTTAAATCCACAGCAAAAAAAACAGAAACACGCAAATCCATATGGTCGCGGTTTACGGGAAACCAAATTTGCATTTAACATTACACGACCTTTACAAAGTAATCGGTGAAGAGCAACACTTTTTAATTGCAGGAGACTTAAACAGTAAAAATACGGAATGGAATTGTAGAACAAAAAAAAAAACAGACGTGGCAGAATTCCAAGTGAAAATGCTAACAGAAATAACTATACTATCTTCTCACCAGATATCCCTACGCATTACCCAACAAACGGCGAACAGCCAGACATTTTAGACATTGCCTTAGCGAACATCCTAAAAACGAGAATCGAGTCAGAGACTTTAGGTAAATTAGATTTAGACCACTTTACGGTTTTAATTCAAGTTACTTTAATTACACAGAGAAACAATAACCCATTCCAAACTAAAATCCCTCAATCAAACTGGAAACATTTTAGATCAGACTTGACACAAAAACTAACAGAAATAGCAGTAATAAATGACAGTGAAGACGTAAATTTCGAAGTTAAATTACTAACAGACACGCTAACTGAAACTTTATCACAGAACACCGTTCTCAGTAAACGTCAAAACACAAGGCAAAATTTCCCGGAAATCGATTTTTTGATTGTACAAAAGCGACAAGCACGAAACAGATACCAGAGAATTAGAGACCCGCGGGCTAAAAACGAATATAATATATTTAAGAGACAGGTAAAACAGCAATTAGACAACATTTAAATAAACAAATCGAGCAACGCCAATTTAGAAGCTACGCAAAACCCTCGAGAGATGTGGCGCGCTTAACTAAAACACTTCGAGGGAAAAAAAAACTTTCAACCTCCGCGATAGAAACACAACAGGGAATAGCTTACACTGGTGAGGAAAAAACAATCGCGATTGCCGACCTTTTAGTAACTAAATTCTCACCAAACGCGGATATTTTAAACAGAAATTTTACGGAACAAGTGACAAATAACATAAACAATTTCTTACAACTACAAGAACTGATACAAGTTGAACCAATCACACTTGCCGAAATCATGAAAGTAATCAAAACAAGCCCAAACAACCAAACAACTTATCGTGCGTATCGGATAATATAAAATACGAAACACTCAAAAAACTTCCACTCAACGTTATCGAATATCTTCTAAACATAACGCTCTGCTAAAACCAAAACGATTCCCGGACCAATGGAAACTCGCGAAAATAGTAAATATGCATAAACCTGGTAAAAACGCAGCAAACTCAGCAAATAGGCGACCAATCAGTCTTCTCCCAAGCATGAGTAAAATATTTGAGAAAATACTATTATACAGACTACAAGATCACGCACGAGCTAATAATCTAATACCAAATAATCAATACGGCTTCAGGGCAGAACACAGCACAATACATCCACTAATAAAAATAATCGAAGATGCTACAGACGGTTTTAACGATAATTATATAAAATATACAGTTATAACATTCCTAGACGCTGAAAAAGCTTTCGATAAAGTATGGCTACCAGGACTTATTCAAAAAGTAATAAACACAAATTTCCCTATAAAATATATGCACTTACTAGGTCATTATCTAAACGACCGCAAATTCTACGTAAGTTTAGACGGCGCAAAATACTCAGATCACTAACTGCAGGAGTACCACAAGGCTCAGCTCTTTCCCCCTTTTTGTATAATTTATACACGGCTGACATTCCACAAACAGAAACTAATATTCAAATGTTTACCGACGACACAGCAATCATTAAACAACACGCAAACTTAAGATATGCCACAATAGCGATGCAAAGACAACTAGCAACCCTAGAACAGTGGCGAATTAAAATAAATCCGGCCAAATCTAAAACATTAATTAAGCCTATCACTAAAAAACGCACACAACCAAACACGCAATTAAAGCTTTTTAACCGAAACATCCCATACACAAACACGGCTAAAAACCTAGGTATAACATTAGACCGAACTTTAGCCTGGGGCCCACACATTACAAATATCTGCGGGGCAGCGATAGGTAAGTTAAGAGAACTATACCCATTATTTAAAGCACCCAACTTCCCGAGAAACAAAAAACTACTTCTATACAAACAAGTAATCCTCCCGGCGCTGCTATATGGATGTGAAGTGTGGGGCAACGCCTCCAACAGTAATTTATTAAAAGTTCAAAGTATACACAACAAATATCTTAGAGTAATTTCAGACCAATACAGATACACGTCCAATGAAACTATACTCCAGTTGCTCAAAACTACATACATCGCGGAAGTCATACGGGGAAAGAATAACTTCTACAACACTTTAATGCATCATGACAATCCAAATATTATTATTTTAGGAAATTATGACCCCGCAGAGCACAGAAAATACAAAAACCAAAAGTATGATTCTTGCTACACCAACCACGAAAGCCAATAGTGCATGGGCCTGGCAGGCCGGTCAGGGCGCGAAGGCTAATATACAAAACTGTTCAACCCAGTCGCGCAGTGCACATTCAAGCCACACACCGCACCGCCTACACGTAACATCAAACAACGCAGACACGACACAAACACATGAGGAGCTCTGTCAGGGGTTGGCTGTGTAGGGACGTGAGTAAGGCGTCGGCCCCAGCCTCGCTCGCGAACCAGACCAATGGTGTGCACACCAGTCCATGGCAGGGAGGAGAGGGGCACTGTACATACATGTAGTCTATTCAAAATATTTATAAAACAAAAAAATATGAAAAAATATAAAAACTGAAAAAATAAAATATAATATGAAAACAAAAAATATTAAAATTAAAAGAAATTAAAAAAACTTATGTTACTCTACAGCGACACGACACACCACTGTCTTAGATAGTAATTAGATATATTTAATCTTAGAAATAGGCCAACTATTTGTGATTTAATTTAATTTGTACCTTTCCAACAGGAAATCATTTTTTTCTCTTTCTTTTTTATTGACTAAGCTTTTCAAGCTGCTCACCTTCCTAGTACTAGTAGGCAATTTGATTTGTCAAAAAATATGTTTAAAAAATTAATGAAGTAAAATTCTAAAATAAATTATTGTTGGGACATTGTGTATATTAAGGGAATGTCTTAACAACACATCGACCTGATAGTTCTTTGTTTCAGGTCGAGGCGATGTACATCTCACAGTTCAGCGCTCACTAACAAATATTAAGGGTTTTCTCTCCTCTTGTCACAAACGAATACACGATGAAATAACCACGGGAGTGTCAGGTCTGTTCCTCAGTTAGCAGGCTGGGATTGATTGGAGCGGCTCTCATGGTCGTAGGGACTCACGCACTACTACTCCACGAGTTTAGCTAGCCACTTGCTGACAACACTCACCTCACTATACAGACAACAAGACACTACATCACTCCAGCCTAGCTGGAGGGGAGCTTAACTCCCCCGCCGTTTACCAAACACGTAATTTTATTAATGGCAACAATCTCCTTCCACGGCCTTAAATACGGGTCCGGAGCCCAGCTAAAACATTTACATGCGCCCCGCCGCCGTTCCAATGATTTGAAACTAGACTATCGGGGTGCATTTGATTTTACAAACACCCAGCGAGTTATGGAAGCTTCAGCTTTCGGTCTCGCGACAGCACGGCCTCGGATGGCACATGAGGAAACGACGGCCGTGTCCGCATGCGTTCCATTGGAGAACCGACTCGGAAGGAGTTACGCTGTCCGCTTCCGTGTTACGTGTCTCCGTCCGTGAGATTGTAGAACGGGTATTATATACCACATTTTGGACGAGGGGGTGGCTTGATGCGTGTAGTATTATATTAACAGTACGTTTCATATCCGCTCTTATTAACTGTAACTAAACACTTTACAAGGTATGTGCACAAACTAAAAATATTTTTAACATAGACACATCGTTACGTTTGTTAAACATAACTATTTTAGTCTGAACGTAATAAATGCACAGTTAGGTCTGTTGCCAGCATTTTGGCTACGTAACCCAGAGGTGCTTAGGTCTTGATTCAAATCTTCTCAACCTTTGAAAATTTTTGTTTAGCTTACTATAGTAGAATACATTTAAACATTCCAAAGCAATAACCGAATTATTTTTAAGTTCTCTGTTTATGTTGCTGTAATGACTGAAAAAGAGAAAATTACGACCTGCACATTTTAACTTAAGCATCGCAAATTTTGTACGCAATGAATTTTACTGTTTGTTAAATAATATTGAAATTGCTAAAACTGTACAAACTCTTATGTATTTGACACAATTCAAGTACAATATGAGGAATTAGATCATTATGAGTTCACACACTTGCAAGTGAAGCCGACCCCCCGCGGCTCAGTTGGTTGAAAAGCCGACTTTCGTGCGAGGGGTTCTGGGTTCGATTCCCTGGTCTGGCTGGGTGTTAATTTATGTGTGCCCAATGGTCTCAAAATTGTCTCCACACACATTATCTCACGAAAAGTTACAAGCGTCACTCAAAGTAAGTCATTTTCAAGGGTGAGTTAATTGTAAAAAAAAGTGATACTTCTGAAGTTCGAATCATCACAAAAACGCAAGATTTTTTAAAATATATGACTTAACTGTAATATGAACAGTATATTCTAGTGTTGATAAGTCATAAGTAAATTAATTTTCAGAAGGCATTTCTATGATTTTTTTAAAAGTGATTTTACATTACTTTCATGCTAATGTAACAGTAAAATAATTCGCCAGTGGTTATACAAGACTTCTTGTTCTTGCATTGTATATTTGAGCACCGCCTATTTATTAATACATGCATGTATATAGTTGACTTATTTAATTTTAAAACAAATGTTCTGTTATTTAATATTGTTCGGCGAGTTCTTAGCAACCGTCAGTGTTTAGAGTTGTGTTGAAACGAAACATAATGCAAACACACTGCGCACAAAATATCCCAGGTAGCCTAAATAGATTCTACGAGTATTCTTTATTTTACTTAATATGAATCCCAACATCAGCGAGTTAAATACTTACTGACTAATATAGGCCTATTAAATTGTTTAACTTACAAGAGTGATATTTAGGCCAAATGTTATTTTTCGTGTAATTATTTCGTAAAAATTTCAAATATTTATTTTTGTCTAGTTGGTTATTAACTATGAGTTAAGATGATGGAGAAAACTTTTAGAGAGGGGAGTCGATAACCATAACTTTGCCGAAGTAAGGAGGCGACGAACCGACACTGCACTTAGAATAGCCTATTTCGAGTTATTTCTTTCCCGATCGGTAGAGACACTGGAAAATCGCGGGAATAGTTGTCTATTTGCTAGACTCCAACATGCTGTATATAACACTGAATGTTTCGTATCGACATTGGCTGTGGTTTATTTGAAGCAATTTTTATCTCTACAACAGGCCCAGTTAGAACTGTACAGCTTGGACACAGCGTGTGTGATTTGTCCCAAAACTGTTCACACGTGTCACGGTTAATATTCTACAGTTTATTGGAGATTATTTTAAACATTTTCGCGATTTTCCAGTGTCTCTGCCGATCGGCTAGAGTGCTCTCTCTCTCTCTCTCTCTCTCTCTCTCTCTCTCGGGATCGGGATCGAAAGGTAACGATACACAACCCAAGAAACTAAGAATAAAGTCCCAGATCTGCGCCTGCCTCCACCTGCGCCGCGTTGTGTCCGGGACACAGTTTGCTGTGCATGTGCGGCGGAGTGCGCTGCTGGTTGTGCACAATAACAAATTATTATAACAGTATAGTCAATGGGGTTCTATATGCTTTGTGTCATCCCAATTACACGAAAACTTATCATAATGGCACGGCCTACAGGAATTTTCACTGCCATATTTTAATTCTATATTTGTACCAGACTTTTTTCTTATTTTAGACATAAATTTTGACTATATTTTGCACTAATGAAAATTTTTTATTTCTCGTAATTTTTGCGTACTGACTCGTAAATGTCAAAATTTGCATGTTACGTTTATAAGTACGACCCAAAACCAACTGACATACCAAAATTAAAAAAAATAAAATAAAATCACAGTGAATGACGATGTTTGCAGGCTACAAGTATTCCCATAGAAGTAATAATAATGTTGTTTTTGTATTTAAATAAATATGCTGAAATTTTAATAAAAAATGTCCATAATCCAGTGATTTTTTAAATACGAAAATATTTTATGGTTTCATATACGAGACTTTGTAGCCTACAACATCGTTATTCACTGTGATTTTTTTTTAATTTGTTTTATTCCGGTTGGTTTTCTGTCGAACCATGTAAACTTTGACATTTACGAGTCATCACGCCATAACTATGACAGAGAAAAAAATTTTATAAAAGCAAAATTTAGTCACAATTTATGTCTAAAATAGGACAAATGTATCTGGGGCAAATATAAAAATAATATGACGATGCAAATTGCTGTATACTGTGCCCTTAAACGAGAAATCTGGAATAATATTTCAATGGGCCAAGTACACGTAAATACAATGTAAAAATGTTCTCCGTCGATTTACATAATTTCCGGTTAAAATTTTTCCTGGTACCTCCATAAATTCATGGAAACTTAGTTCCTAATCCAACAGAAGTTTCCGTAAAACAGTTTCATCACGTGGAACTGAGCCATATTTACATGTCTATAATGCTACAATTGCATTTATACAGAATTGCAGATTTACCGGTGATGTTATTAAAATGTATCCGTAATATTTACATCTGTCTAACCCTAAATTTTCGCTTTTTTCCGTGCAGTGTCCGCAGCAGACTTATGGACATATTACATATGAGTCCGTTGTGTGTATTGACTATATACATTTCCGTATTTTACTTTTAGGGATACTATTTCCGTTTATTGACGGTACATTTCCGTTAAAATTTATAACTGTATACATGAGAGTATTTCAAGTGGTGCCTAATGCCAGTGGAATATTTATTATAGTACTAAGGATTACTAAACAACAGTTGCTTAAAAACTCTCACAAACATTCGATGGCACTGATAAAAATAATTTCCGTTGTTTTACGGAAAAGTGCTGGTAAAAAATTCTCCAGAATTGTCCGTTAATTTACGGAAGGCAACTAGCTTCTCTCATGGAAACTCGCATATTTATGTGACTTCTTTAGGATGCAGGCACAATAATGCGTTCGGTTATTTATTTAGTTTCTTCTCGCAGTTTTACATATGTTAAATTAATGAAAAGTAATTATGTATAACTGTGTTACAAAATAATGGTTCCGTTAACTTAACAGACGTTTCCGTAAAATTGCTCGTAAACTCACGGAAAATTTTAACAGTGTATGTATTGTGATACTAGGTAGAGAAGTGTATTTTACCTACCTAGAAAGTGTAATACCACAATATTAGATTAGGCATTTAAATAATTATAACAGCAAGTCGGAAAAAATTTTAATATTCCAGGGGAGAAAGCCAGAACAATATAGACAAAATTAATATGGACTACTACAATCATGACGCACATCATAGGCAACGAAAATGCTTTACAAGTCAAAAAGCTAATGGGATAATAAAGGTTTCAAATTTCTTAGAATTACAGAATTTCCACTCATGTAAGTGGAGACGAGAAAAAGTAGGCTACCAAATTTTACAAACAGTGGTGATGTCTGTGACTCAATCTGTAACGTCATACATGGTGACATTTACATATCTCAAAGGTGGCAGTACTGTGACCTGATGAACATCCTGCCAATACCAACCATGGACACGATATTGACGATACTGACGTTGTAGTGAAAAACACATAAGGCCTTCAAAGTATAGGCATTGTCATAAATACCTACTATGAATCAATACCAAATATGATATTGGTACTATTTTAAAGCAACTTACTGAGCAGCGAGAAAAAATAGGTAGAAGAGAGGGGGTATGAACTAAATAAGAGAGATGATTTAGAAACCCAACTTATCCTTCATAATATTTTTAATGTATATCTACCAATGCACCATACAAACACCCCCAGCATCAATGCATTTCATCCGTGCGAAATAAATTTGAAGCAATATCATAAACAAAGGATGCTCTGTTGAATATTTCGCAGTGTATGTTCCAGCAACGTGACTTCCAGGTACTTTTAATGTATAACTCATTCACTGAACATCTGCCTTCATCCACACGTTTCTATCTTCGTTTTCTATTACACGATGGTGAGGGAGGATCCTCATTTAACTGCTGAAAGTTTATCTCGTATTACGAATCACATAAACAACTTTCCGAAGTAAGTATGCAAAAAATATTTGTGTGACCATAGTTATAACTGAAAGTCATGCTGCTCTGTTCCATATGAGTAATTTTATGTCAATATATTGGCACGTGAAAGACAATATAACGTAAGTATAATCGCACTCGTCATGATACGTCAATGTACTACACATGTATGTGCTTTGTGTTTAATGTCGCTGCCTCCCTCACAACCCTGCCGTAAGCAAAGATAGGGATTTACATGTTAAATTATATTCGGCGGTGATCAGTCATTTTTTGTGATATCGCTTTCAAACAAAAACAATTATCTGCATCGAGAAGAATACAATAATTGATAATTCAAAGGGAATACAAATTCTGAAAAAGAAAATGACTTCGTGGTTTCGAGATTTTTTGGTCATGAAAATACTTACTTGTTAATACTCAAATGAGTGAACCGCACCGAGATGAACAAAAAGCCTGGAATGACGTTCCACTGGAACTGAGCCGCACTTAGTGTAATTAGCATGTAAATCCCTATCAATACTCTTAGTCTCGTCAGAACCCAAGTTTTGTGAAATACTACCGTAGTCTGAATGTTTTGTTGGTAATCTTGCCTGTACTTTTTACGTCATATACGTCTAATTGCTAACTTACCCCAAGACTACAGATAGATATTTCCCTTTCGGAGATCCTTCCCTCAAAATATCCCTTAAAGCAAATTAAGATTTTGTAAAATCCGTCATAACTCGAGATCGTTTCTATTAAAACGGAATTAATTACTTAACTACTTGTTCGTAAATTCCAATGTCAAAGACAATTTCGGTTGTAGGCCTACGTTACTTTAAATATAACTTACTGATGTTTTGAAATAACATTTCTGTAGCAAAATCTTCGTACGAATTGGTTTCTGAACCTGTGCTTGGTTTCGCCATTGTTGGCGACTACTGCTTACGTATAGCTGTGTCTCAGTATACGCTCACACAGTGTCGCACAGGTTTTCATGTGCTGTGCTGCGCTGCCCTGAACTACCCTGCCCTGCTTCGACTGCGTCTCAGAATACGCTCACACAGTGTCGTACAGGTTTTCATATGCTGTGCTGCCCTGCACTACCCTGCCCTGCTTCGTATGCGTCTCAGTGTACGGTCACACTGTGTCGCACAGGTATTCATATGCTGTGCTGCGCTGCCCTGCATTACCCTGCCCTGCTTCGCCTGCGTCTCAGTATACGCTCACACAGTGTCGCACAGGTATTCATGTGCTGTGCTGCGCTGCCCTGCACTAACTTGCCCTGCTTCGCCTGCGTCTCAGTGTACGCTCACACAGTGTCGTACAGGTTTTCATATGCTGTGCTGCCCTGCACTACCCTGCCCTGCTTCGCCTGCGTCTCAGTATACGCTCACACAGTGTCGCACAGGTATTCATGTGCTGTGCTGCGCTGCCCTGCACTACCCTGCCCTGCTTCGCCTGCG